>JAQFYB010001321.1:0-34132 GCA_034694085.1 Pogonognathellus longicornis | reverse complement strand
CTGGCTGGGATGTTACAGTTTTCCCCAGCTCTTGGTTGGGTTGGGTTGGGATGGGCAGCCATAAGTCGCACCTATGGCGTAGTGTCTGTATTCACTCTACAGCCTGACTACTATACATGCATTATAAAGATAAGTTATAATATTATATAGCACTCGAGTGAAGAGAAATACTATACTTAGTAGTAGTGGGCTGAGTCTGGTGACACATATAAATACACTGTGTGGATGCTACAGTCGTACACAACACACTACTTTAAAATAAAACCCTCGCAAAGCTTTATTATTGTCGCAAGCCAAAAGCATTTGCTCTTGTGTTGCAGGGTGCACACTTTTAGATGATGATGTGAACCCAAGAGCTTGCATTTGAAACTCTACTGTGTAAAACATCCTATTTGTTTTACTCCGTTTAGCAACTATAATCAACACATATACTGACACTACTACTGCACAACACCTACTACTACAAGCACAACACACTACAATAAGCTTAGGTAACATACCTACAACAAATCCTACTAGACTTGTCAATTCCGTTTTAAAATTTGTTGTCGTCAATTTGCTTGAGTTGCTTAGAATTTCGACGATGGTCGTGTTGTACAAATACAAATAAGAGAATGATTCTATTCGTCATGGTGCTGTAAATATTGCTGAGACACAAAAGACGATTCTATTCCAGTATGGGCCATGTAGCACATTGTAGTCTTGTATTATCCTGTGTGATTCACCAACAACTATTCCATTAGCATATACGAATCTATATATCTTCTTCTGTTCTGTGTCACTCTCACATAAGTAGTGCAACTGTGGCAGCATGAGTATATGGAACACCTATATATTCTTGTTCTTGTTACATTTACATCCGGAAACATACTAAGCTGCTACTACTAAGGTAACAATAGAGAGAGATCTGGAACTGACTGGTTGTGTGTACGTGTGTTGTGTTTGTGTGTGAATTCAATGTTGTATATTGTGTGATGGAACTTTGCATGGAAATAGTATCTGTTGTGTAGTAGTAACATAGCTACTATACGTAAGTAAATGCATACACAGTATTAGTTACGCAATAGAGTAGATTTTTACGTTAAAGATGGTTGAATGTGTTGGGAGTGAGTGACAAGGTAGTAGAACAAAGTTCTTAACTTATATATATGTGACATAAGACTCTGTAGGAGTAAAAAGCAGAGAACATAGAGAGCGATAGTAATACATGGTAGTAGTACAACTATTACATTCCTATGGATTTATTAAGAGTTTCTTTTTCTAAGTTCACTTCTTCGGTTGACAAAAGTAGCATTCTCGTTTCGTTGGGTTTGGTCTGTCTCGTCGGCTGTCGTCGTGCCTCTTTTCGTTCGTCTTCTTCTTCTTGGTGTTCTTCTTGGTCCTTCTTCGTCTTCTTCTTGTCGTCTGCGATTTCAAGCTTCTCTCTCGCTATCTCTATCTTTCAGTATGTGCATCTTGTTCACTCTTTTGACTCTCTTCTTCCTTTTCTCTCTTTCAATGTTCTTTGGCTAGAGAGGCTTTCGTTCTTTTCCTTTGCACGACTCAACACAACTTTAACTCTCCTCCTTAGTGCCACTACGGCTTTATTTCGTCGTCCTTTCTCAAAGCTTGTGTGTGAGCCAGTCTCCAACTCTGACTTGTGACTAACGAGCAAGGCATTCTAAGACTAAGGGCAACCAGTCAAGTCAACACATAACAACTAACTAGCACAACAGCTTACAACTTCTACTATAACTACTACGGCATTACTCCTTGTGCATTGTGCTACACGCAAATTCTAATCTTTTCATTCACTTCTCTTTATTTCACAAGTGTAGTCTTATCCTGTATTTTACTCTGTGTATAGCATTTATCGAAACACATTCAGCCCATTACTTAAAAACAACCATTGCTAACTAAATACTATATCGTAGCTACAAACTCAAAAAAATTTCCAAAAAATTTTACCATTTCATAAACAAATATACGGCAAACTAAGCGAAAGATATTATTCCAAATTTGCCTTGTCTTAAATTGTCACTCGTGTCTTCGATTCAAATTACATAAGTGTTTTATTACATACAGCGAATTATAACAACTGGCAATTCTTTGGTTGAGACCGTTGTTCTGATTTGTGAAGTTAAAGCTTCAAAACACTAATATAAAGTGCAGTTGTATTTCATCAGTTTGTATCAAGCTAAAATCCATTTGCAATGTAATTAGTTTGTAAGCGTTCAGATTTTACATTGTTATGTCCGATGTGTGTACTTGTTTCTCGTTCCACTATAATATATGTAGCTAAACCATATTATATCACATTGTGCTAACACAAAATGAGAGTGCTTTAGTGGAGTGAGACTTGATCTTAGACTTGATCTTCGATGTGCGTATATTGTAAGAATACATTTTTCATTCCTCATTTCGACCCTTTCTTCTTTCCAGGAAGTATTTTTATAAAACATATTTTATGCACATTTGCATGCATACCAACAAGTCCTGTGAGCTTTAGTTACTTAAATATCTAAGGTGAGCTATAATTATTACATTTGAACACTGCTACATGATTTTTTCCAGCAAAGTCATTTATTGTCACGAAGATAGTAAATAAATGTAGCCTCTTCTACATATATGCAGAATTAGAGAGCATTAATTTTAATTCAGACATAATTGTGACAGTGATTATTAGTTTGAAATGATAAATGGATAAGAAAGTTAATGTTATAAGGGTATGCTTTGTATGTATAATGCTCAAAGCAGCATTACCTTTTAAGGTGATTGTAAAAAAAGAAGTTTAATGTCCCAGAATGGTTAATAAAGTTCAATTACAATTACGTAAATCGTGTCGCCCATTCTGTTCTCAATAGCGTGAAAAATAATCTTCATATAAGTATGTACATCACATGCATTCGTATTCTTTTATTTGGACACGGGGATTTTAGCACGACCAGCCACGTAGGTCAGGTTTAAGGACCTATGCAATAATAGTGAATACATTTCACTTTCACATCTTCATGCTAGCAATTTTCTTGCCATTGGATTTAAATACCTTTGTAATGCAAGCAATTGTCTTTGTAACATTGTATAAGATGTTCGTGTACAACTGGAATATCAACTAGTTCACGTGCATTGCACCAAATATAACGCAATAATGCAATAAGAGTCGATAATGCTGGTATGCAACTTGGAGAAAAGGTGGATGGACTATTAAGGTATTTGATTGCACAGCGGATATGAAAATCAATATGATAATATCAAATCTCATGGGTCATTATACATAGGACTACGAGGACATCCTCTCACAGTCTCATTCTTTTATTTGGTTAGAGATTGTCTGATTTCAGGACTTAAGAAGTTCCCATTTCTCTCCAGGTTTAGTTTTTACTCAAGAATGGATTGACAAATACACTTGAACTATTTTAAATTGAATTTGAGACGATCTCTATACAAGTGTCTTAGCATTCTCAGCAATTGTACAAAAGTGCTGAAAGCTTTTACCTGGGTTTCAATAGTGCTTGAAAGCCAAACGAAATTCTTTTCAGTAAAAAGCATCTTTGTTAAAAGTGCTTGGATCAGTACGTACCTTCAGAATGCCAGAAAATTTCTATCATTGAGAATCGGATTACTTCATGTAATGCAATATTAGTGGATTTTTATAACAAACGAGGTAGAATTCGATTTATAAATGGACTTATGTGTGTAATGTGATTGTATAGAAATAATTCAGGAGGAGTTGATTAAATGAAATGAAAATTGTGTATAGTGTGTAGTATACATGAGAAATATGAAAATGAATAAAGAATGATGCACTTTGGTGTCGCGAGTAAAAAATTCGTAAGTCAATAATCTTTTTGGCAAAAAAGGTTGAAGAGGATGATTGGGAGTTAAGTGCATCAGCCAAAGACTCTGGTTGAGGTTGGGGTGGTGGTGTCGTGTAGGTTTGTGTAACAGTTGTCTTTGTTTATTTTTCAGATGGTAAATATGTATTCAGGCTGCTGAACAATATATTTAGTATGTTTGTATATAAGTAGAGTGAGGAATTTTGGCTAGGGTGAGAAAATTTTTTGGCTGGTTATTTCCTCAAACGTGACGTTTCCTATCAAATGAATGTAATAATGCAATTGCAATGCAACGAAAAGCTAGCCAAGTCAATTCTCTAGCCAAAAGCCTTGCACTTGTGTAGTGTACTACTACACGGGAATACTATTTGTTGGATATTCCACTGCCACTGCTCTATTTCTATTAGCACTGCTCTAGCATTTGAATAGAGTGATACAAAGTTGTTCCGTACCTACGATTTACTATTACTACTACATTTCTCCTAGCACGACTCACCTACTACTACACTTTTGGGTTTTAGAGCAAGTACAAACTGCAAATAGTGGTGGTAGACTTTTGGGCAACAAGCGAACAGACAGTACCCAAAGCCAAAGTTGAAAGTCAACCAAAAGACTGTATCTATAGTAAGATGCTTAGATCAAGTTCATTGAAAGCTTTTTCCACTACTGCCCCATCGACCTTTATTGATATTGGCACAAGGCTCAGTAATATTCACTGTTTTACTTTAGTCTGGTCGTGTCATCCGGTGTGTCTTGACTGAAAAACGTTCCACTCCTACTCTTTCTTTTCTACCGTGTAACTAACGTGTAATGCACGCACGTACTCGTAGTACACCTACCATTTAATACATAATGTACATAAATAGGTGGTTGTTGTGGTAAAACACCAGTTCTTAGTTATTTCTGCTATGTTCCTATAGAAATCCCACTAATATGCACAGATTCAATGTTCGTACAAATATACAGTCTGAGAAATACAGAGATGTTGTAGTAATTCCGTTTCCCCGCACGTGAGCTTTACCTTTGGCAACAAAACACTCACTTTTCTTTTCACTTTTCTTACGATTTGGTCAGCTTTGCCAATTTACGTAAAACTCGCACCATCAACATCAACCTCGCATCCCACAACGCGTAAATATTGGGCCGGGTCAGGAAACGGATCCAAATATTTCCTTTGCCAATATTTTCCCCCACTACTACAGCTACACAGTACAAGTAGCCAGATTCTCAACCGTGCGCTGCATACTACTCCGAAATATTTACACACTCTCAAGAGCCAAAGCCAAGTGTGACAATAAGATTACGGTGGAATTATTGGAGATTACACAGAAAAGGGAAATAGGTTCATGGCATGTCATTCATACCCACATTCTTCATATTATGCATCGCATATTGCAACGGGCTTTTTTATTCACTTGCAAACTTGCAAATTTCTAATGGCACAATATGTGTCTACTATTATACTGCCATGTATTGGTAGAATTTTATTCTGAAATCCTTATATGATATATTTCCTTGTATGATATATGGAGGATTGAAATTTACAACCGTATTTGGTGTACATGCATGTACTTAAATTTTGATTTACTCGCTGTAAAATCTGAAAACCCCTTGACTGTTTTACAATTTACTTTATAGTTACAATTATTGGAATTTCAATACTTTCGTCGATCTTTCATTTTTCTTTTCCAGCCCACACATTACATAGGTAGTTTAAATAGTCAGAGTAGCATTTTCTAATATTTTTCTATAGCCCTGTACCTTAGGGATCATTTACATTTCTCCCAGTTTTTTTACACAAGTAGTTATAAAGTGTACGTGAATGATGTCGTTTGTTAAATATTTAAGAGGTCATTAAAATACCGTTGTGGATAGTAAATACCTCAGACTTGAAAACAGTTTTCACCACGATGTTTACAATATAACTTCTACAAATTCTCAATGTCTTTACAGCAGATTCACAGAATTTCACTATAACCAAAAGTGCGTATTCATTATCTCATATTAATAGTAAATTTGCTTTTCTGATATTGTCTTATAAGTATAGAGTATGTCATTTTGAAGTATAAGTATTTGTAGTCGTATATTCCTGAGGTCGCCATAGACAATTAGGAATAAATGACTGGTTGATAATAAAATTGACAGAATTTGTACTCAAGTGCCAAAGCTTCGGTGATTGTATTGCGAGACTCCCATTAATATTGCAATAGACTATACACTATACAAAACTTTATAGGACAAAAACTAGACAATATTTTAAGAGAGTGCAACCCTTGACTTGAACTAAGAATAATAAAGAAGACTTTTGCAGTAATATCTCTAATGGCATTTCGTAGCATAAATACATAGAGACATAAATATACCAAAACTATAACCCAATATCGGCAGTTCAATACCATTTGCACATATTATAGGTATTTAAAGTATTTAGTATATTTTTTGTGTTACGGTGAAGTTTTATGTAACGCGCGTAGTGCAAAGTGTTATATTCCAAAATGAAATGAAATGAAATCAGCTTCTAAAATTTGCAATAGCGTATCGTCAATAAGACCATTACAGTAGACTAAAAACAAAATGCTAGTTGAGATTATTGCAAAACTCTAAATTCTTTTGAGAGATGTAAAAAAATTCAGAATTTTTTTCTGAATCTAAAAAACTGTAAACTGTACATAAAATGGATACGATTCACACATTTCAAATGAAACAACCTATAGATGAAAGTTTACTTATAATTTAAAAAATATTAGAATATTTTCCCTGGACAAAAAGTAGTGTGGCCGTGATGGTAATCACTATAGAATTTAGAAATCACCTCGAGACGGGTTTTCAATAACCGTTTGACGTCTCTACTCCTTATAACATAAAGTTTGTGTATCCCAACTACTTGAAAAGAGCGATTTCTCACAATGGGTATCGCAAAGAAGTGGTGAGTCTGAGTGTATGTATACTTTAGCAGTGCATTACACTCTGGTAGTATTCTGTCGACTCATTTAAAATGTTAGTTGGTTTACTCTTGGTAAGTATATCAGTTGCTACTCATCTATATCCAACAATAATATTTCGTTGTGATTCTAATATTTTAAACGAGTAAAGAAGAAATCGTTAAAATATTATGAAGAGCACTGGTGGGATTGTAGGGATAGCTAGGTGTGGAGTACAGAGTAACTGATACAGAGAGGGATGGGATGTGTACATAATGCGCTCGTGTGTGGTTTATGGGTTACGGTTGTGATGAGCAAAAGAATCGAGAGGAGTCTGAAGAGTGCATGGTTGACTTGTATTTATGATGATGATGAGCAGATCTTTATCCCCGTCTGTATATATAGAATTAATTGTGCTTTTTATGGGTAACTATGAGTTTTAGCGTAATGTGTACTAAGTAAGTGAGTAGTGGTCGAAGAAGTAGTCGTCATAATAATTCCACAGCCAAACTAAAGTAGACTAGACACCATTGGTTTCAATAACACCATTACGTTGTATTAATACTACTACTATACTTTGTACCTACTGTTTTTTAGACGTCTACCAAGAAACCCTTCTTGTTCGTCACTTGCACTCCGATTTCCACACTTACGAATTTCATATTGATGTATAAATACCAGATTTGAGGTAGTACTCTTTGTTTTGTGTTTCATGCTGTGTAAATGTAATTGGGAAGATAATAATAATAATCTAATGTTGGTGGTGAGATGAGTTGATGCGCAGTCCAGCAGTATTTTTGCGTGTTACTGGTAAAGGAATGCGACCACACACTGTAGTCAAAGTCTTTTAGACTTTTATTACTAATACTACAGAAATTACGGCATACACCACAATTTAATCTAGTAATAATAATGTTATGTAGACACGTCAAACAAAACTAGTCCGAGTAAATATTAATACAAGTAAGTATAAAAATGGCTACATAATGCAATACAACTGCTACATTTACTCTGTACCTATAATATACGTATGCACCTAGATACAGCAAAATACAAGAATTAGCTAGCCACCTACTGTTATGTTAGATGCAATTAATTAGGAACTGGTCTAAAGGATATGATTTGTTAAGTTTTACTACAACCAGAAATGTAGCTGTTTAAGTAGTTACAGGTTATACAGATAATAATATACAAGTTGCAAGCACGTAAAATTAGTGTTTCCAAAAATTCAAGGGAATACATCAATCAATGTATTATAAGGAGGATTGCAGTGTAAGGTTATGATAATAGCAATAAAGTAATGATAATAACAATAATAATGAAGACTTTGAGATGAATTGGTGGAGTGGCTCTAAGTCAAAGTGAATCAAAACCTTTCGATTTGGCTATAATTATTTATGTAAATAGTGCGTAGTAATATTATAGCAATGATTTGTTTTCTGTGTGTTTACAGGAGTGAGTTGATCTCAACGGGACCTGGCAAGCCCCAGCACCACCGCAAACATTGCCTGGAGACAGAGCTGAAGATTTTGCTACTGTGGAGGCCTCAGCCATCAGTCTGCTGCCAATGGGTTTGGTAAGTCAACCATATTGTTAGACCCACTCATTAGACTCTATTTGCATTATAATTGCTTGCCCTTCCACCTTGTAACTCCACTCCAGTATTTCTCCAACAGCAGCCTTTGTAAAATATCATTGCTAAAATTAAAAATTTTATGCAATGACAACACATGTACAAACCCTAACAATCGTGAACCGATAAAGTTTAAGTATCTTGTACCTACTCGTCTTAATTGGATGCTGTGATAAGTACTTACCTTTAAAACAATGTTTCAAATATTCTACCTTACAATTTTTGCACAAATAAATTTGTGTAGTATAGACCGTAGTTGTAAATATAGTTTGCAAGATTTTTCAAGATTTAAGAGCTTAAAATATATTTTTAAAGGCAGTGAAATTGAAAAGGTGGTACATACAAATTATTTTGATGTCCCACGATGGTTCTGTTATTACTTAGTGAGGGAAATTTTTAATTACGTATTTATTAGAATTAGTTTATGCGCTGTACATGAACTCATATTTTGCTTTTTTACATTTACCACACCAGACGAGACCTAATTCCATTATGGCTAGGTGTATTTAATTTTTTGCATATCTCTCGGCTGAATCTTGTAAAATATTTATTAGCTTTCATCTCACACTGATTTATTCATCTACTGATGTAAATAAATTATAGCTAAGTAAATACTAATGAGCTAATCAAATGATGCTCACCACTACAAAGTATATATTAGACTCATTTAATCAATATTTCGAAATAGCAGCTTAAAATATTATGCAAATAAGGATGCAATAAACAATGCTATCACTTTAAAGCAAAAATGAGTAAAACTTTTAATACTAGTTATAGTAATTAAGTAATCAAATCATTGATATCTTGTTGTTGTGTATCTTCTGTTGAAGTTGTTAGTATATTGTCAGAAAAGCTCTCCTTTCCTTTTGCGTGGAAAGAAAATCTGGTGCCAACTGTTGAATTCTTACCTGTTCAAATATTTATTTAAATTATTCACAAACGTATAACTCAACAGGGTAAATTGTCTTTGCATGACAATATCACAAATCATGTTCCATTATACGAAAATAATAATAATGACTGTATTTCTTAATTAAACAATATGCCACACAGCTACTGGTAGCAAGCAAAATTGATGATAGTGCTATTAAATATTAGAGACAGATTTACAGACACAGAGAAACAACAAGTTTGCATACAGGTATGTAATCAATTTGTTCCCCGCAGATTATTTATTAGGGCTTTAAATTGCTAAGCATTTATTTGTCCAACGTTAGTCTCAGGCTACAGTAAGGAGATATTAAGATATAACAGGTATATTTATACCAGAAGTCTTCCTATTCTACTTACATTGTGCACGTCTGCAGGTATGAACACACAAGAATATTTGCTATACCGCTAAATTAAATTTTGTTCTTTTCTTTCATAAAAAACCACAGGTATATTCTGCGGAATGATCTGGTTGGTTATATTGGATCTTAGATTTGTAGCTACACATAATAATATCAGGAGTATACGTGCGTACTTTTAAAAAACTTATGGACAAGTGTACAAGATACATGATACTGTATTATATGAACATTTGTATCACTGCATTACTTTTACTGCTGCAATACTGATGGTAGTGAAGAATAGTTGAACTATGAAAGAAATGGCTGCATATTACTTGTCTCATCTCCCGCAACAATATCATATTTTATACTACAGTGAATTTCAGTTAGTAATTCATGTGGAGGTATGTGTATACATATATGATGATGGTGTATGACATATATAGTAAGTGCTCTTTCCGACTTATTGCAAGTTTCTCAGATTGCAATGCTAGTTCAGTAATTCTGTGTCGCATACAAATCCTTTGGAAGTGTACAGTTTAAAACATAAAGTATTAATGCAAAATTCAGAAGCTTAAAATTTATTGTATGTGAAGAGCAGTAGCTCTACACAGTGCATAGAAAAGCATTGTGAGAGACAAGCGCGTACAAGACATGCAAAGGCTAAATAATAATATTAGGTAGTCAAGACACTTGTAAGACATTACGTTATTACTCCGACCACAACAACAACTTCTTACTGACCAAATATAATAACATTATTTCTCCACTGTGCAGCATAGTACACACACATATACCTACTGGAGGTGGTGGAGAATATCATGCATATTCATTCAAGTACTTTTCATCATCGCCTTCTTGTTGCTTTTTGAAAGGTAGATTTTGGTAGGACGGTGAAACTTAAAGCGTAGAGGGTTGTGTGACTGGAGGTTATTCTGGATATCAATATTCCTCCTTTAAAAAGACTACGCCTTGAAGATAGTAAATGGTAATAAATATTGCGTATATTATATGCAGATTGTGCATAGCGGAGTCTCTGCTGTTAAGGAAAAGGTGGCTGAAGACTTTAATGCTAATGCTATGCTACACATCGAGTGAACTTGCAAACAACTTGTTTCTTACTCATAATATTCATGTCTCAAAGAAAAGAAGCAGAAAACAGTGGATTATTAAATCTTTAGTTATGCTCGTTGCATTGCTCCTGCTCCTCTGCTTCTTCAGTGTACATTGTATGTGTAGTAGTGTGTGTACATTAACTTTCTAGGCAGATATTATGCAAAGGTAACTCTGTAAGGTTGACATGACAGGTGACTACTGCTAACAAACTGCCTACTACACTCTGTGCATGTAGCAATATATATTATGTTCATAATACGTGAGCAATGTGCAAGTCTTGATCCTGTGGGGAGAATCCAGGGCATTAATCTTATTAAATAATCATATAACGCATGGTAACATGAAAGATGGCAAATTCAATTCCACTTTTTGTGCAGAATGTTGAAGAAAACAAAGTCTGCTTTGATTAATGTAAAGCCTGGCCACTAACGAGAAATAAGCTGTAGCTCAACGTTGTTTCTCAGTGACAGATTGCTGGTAGGTTGACTAATGAGCTTGTGATCAAATCAGATCTAATCTTTGATCTCAAGATCAGTCACCAACAACTAGTCTACTCCTTCTTGATATGCATTCTTCCATTGTCCTCCACCACACCAAACATCACTTCACATACACACAAAGACGTGGACTATGGCTACAGCCAAAGACACATCGTCAAGTCACGTCCACTCTCTTCACTTAATCCCTTCAAGACACGTACAATACATACATACACCTCTAGCCACCAATATATCCAATGCTACACAACATAGTCATCAGTTCACACACTCTAATATTCTACTACACACAAAACCACATACATAACAATACTACATACATACATACATACATACATACATAGATACTTGCAAAGTAGATATTTTATTTTATATTATAGGCAACTGTAGTACTAAGTAGCTACTTTGATTATCTGTGCATTTGACTAATGCACTATCTTCAATGTATCTGCCAGTTAGTTCAAAGTTTTTTCTGACAGTTTTCGTAATATAATTATTAAGTATAGTCGCTGCTAATCAAATTCCAATCAGATCTCTCCCACTTCATTTTATACAGGATTGTTATGTTATAGTAGCATGAAATTGGCTTTGTCAGCGCGTCAATATCAACTTAGTACCTGCGTGAATTGAACTTAAACCCAAAACAGGAATTTGCTCCGTGGACTCGATATGTCCAATTGAAATGTTAGCACAGCAGAAAAATTTCAACAAGAAAATTGTATTTCTGTAATCTTATTTATGATGACTGTTAAGTTTAATCTTGTCTCTGTTGGAGTTTGATGGGACGCGATGCGACACAATGCTTTTCGTTTATATTGCTTTTACATTATCTCTCACAGTTTTATTACACTAGAAAATCATGTGCAGACTATTTGCTACAAAGACTCAGTTGCATAGTAATGAAGGTGAGTGGCAGTGTAACAGAAGCAATCTTCTTACGTGTTTCTCTTCTAGTAGAGTCCTATGTCATGTACACAAATGATATACACTTCACTCTGTGTATTAGAGTGTGTATGTGTATCACTATATCATAGCTCAGTGCTAAAACTATTTTTTTAAACACAAAGGAAAATGTTTTCACTTTGTGTACTTAGAAAGCTGTTTATATCTCCTTCACTACAACTTAAGTAATACTCATGAGTCAATTAGTTAAGACTACTGGTGAGTATGCTAATAAGAGTACACATTTAACGGCACCAACACCTTGTACTTATAACCATCCAACAAACTATACATTATTATCTTGTATACGGGTTATTCTTGGTGGCGTCACAAATAACAATACGAACATCCAATCTGTTCATCTGAAAAAATGATGATGTACACTTTACAAAACAACTTACATATTGGATGCACTTTTAATTTTTGGCGTTGATGTGTACGAAAGATAAGATATGAAATGTAAAGTTGAGCGTCATAAAATCCTATGAAAATAAACTGGTTACAGCTTCTGAAACATTGGCAAATAAATGCCGTAACGGTAAGCACCCAATCCTAATGGACCATAATTTGAGCAGTTTATTGTGAGTAATATTAAAACTTGGTAGGTATACTCATTTTGAAATATATTGTCTACAATCTCCCTGGTTACACACAGAACTACATACAATATACATTTTTGTAGTTATACAGTACAAAGTGAGTGTAAGTGATGAACTTGGGCCCATTTACGTAATGGTGCAAACAACTAATTCCGTCGTACAACTAGTAAATAGAAGATAAAACTCCTCACTTTCTCAGAATAGAACTATAGACAACATCATAATGTAAGGCCACACAATTAAATTAGTATAATATGATAGTTCCACATGCTGTAAGTGTACTACACTTGTATTCACACATACTACTACATATTTCCAGTATGGTATTCTAGGACGAAGACGACAAAGAAGAAATGAATGAGTATAGTGTATGTATATTTTGCAGCAATGGAAAATGGAATCCAGAGAGAGAGATATAGTGTGGCACATGGCATGCCAACATCATCGTTCGTCGTGACAGGGCATAATACTTAGTGCTCTCTTGCAAACTGCAAGTTATAGTAATCTAAATGGACGTAAACAGAAAATCTGCGTATGTAAATTACACACAGGGGTCTGTGTATCTGTCTGTGTGGTAGTAGCTCTATAATAGCATAGTATTGCTGAGACAACTAGCAAGTGTAGTATATCGTAGTAAGTGTGTAGAGAGAGAGAGAGAGAAGAATATGTGGAAAGGAGACTCGAACGCGTCTCAGAATATGCGAAGGCAACTGTGGTCCTAGTCAAGTCAAGTAAAGGGCAGAGAGTTGTCATACGTCCTTCTTGTCCCAGATGAAAAAGGGCGAAATATATTTATAGGTGCACGCTGCTGTGGTGGTGATGTTTCCACTTCTTTTCCTTCTTCTTCTTCTTGTACTTCTATCCTGTATTTCTACTACATGCTACTCATACTCTCTCTGTACCTACTGAACCTACCTACCAACGCTACTGTAAATAGTCGGCTTTAAGCTACACACTGTCTCTCTAAATACATAACATGGAAGAAATAATATTACACGGTGAATCGGCTACACACTGCATAACTTGCAGTGCTATTACTAGCTGTTATGTACTACTGTTAGTTTTCCTTGTGCTGCGTAATACTGGTGTGATGTGCGAGGGTATAGTTGAGGTAATAGCTAGCAAGTGACTGAATGATGACGAGCTAAAATACAGCCAGAGAAGTTGATGATCGTTGTGTGGAGTTGCGGATTACACGGGTGCAGCTGAAACTCTGACTTTGTGTAGTACTTGCTTCATTTCATGTATAGGAAGACAGAGAGAGAGAGAGAGTGGAGTAAAACGTTGGAAACTTTGTTAGTCGCATGCTCACGAATGAATGCGAAAAATAGATGAGATAAAAAACACGTTTATATCATCAAGCCTTTTTCTTACATTACATAGTAGCTACATGTATGTAAGTAACTAGCATAAGTATGGCTATATACATACATGTGCATTGCACGATGATGGCTACAGCAAAATCTACATGTTTCGCTTCAGTTTCAGTTTATGTGTTCATTTTACTTGCCTTTCCGTCTCTCTCTCTCTCTCTACGTACGTTTTCTACGGTGCTCTAGCATTAACTAAGGAAGCTGTAGAATTGCAGCAGTAAGGTTGTGTCTCTAGTTGTGTATGTAGTTTTAGCTTAATATGAGATTGTAGAATATTGTGGAGACATGGAGACTATGCACTAATATTATAGTACGTAGAAGTATCTTGTGCTGGATGCTATGTGCATGGTATATTTGGTGGAGGTGCTGTATGTGCAAATAATGTCATGTTTATCTGTGTAGTGAGTACGCTATGTAAATGTCCTCCAGAAGAACACTGCTAAGATGAAATGAGAACAAAGTTAGTGTTGTCATGCCAATACTTAGTTCACGTAATACAATACAACGTATTTGCCACACTACTTATTGCCACACTACTCACTTCACTCTGCATACATTTCTAGTTGCATGTAATAATGTATTATATTCGCTATTCTAGCATCTTTTGTGTGTGTGTTTGTGTGTGGCGTCTTTGTAGACGAGGAGCACAGCAGCCTTGTCTTTCACTTGCACTTTCCTACATTTCTCTAATAGCGTCAGAGAGAGCTTGTGAGAAAAGCAAACCACAGCAAAGAGCAAAGCAAAACCGTAAGGGCATACAAACCAGCAACGTAAACCGCCTAATGTATAAATATCATAATTGTGCTACATTTACTTATGTATGCATAAAATATGTATGTATAACAACGTCTATGTACAGATGTCTAGTCTAATGCTGTGATGCATAAAGATTTTATTTCTAGTTTACAATAGAGTCCCTTCATTTTCAAATGGAATGTTGTAAACCTCCTGTAGACCACTCAGTCTTATCCAATCCTATGTTTTCTTTCATTTGAATTATGTCGTTTAAATAAGTCTTTAGTGATACTATTCTTGTAGACTGACAGAACAGCTCTACGAGTTTGTGGAAGCGTCTATTATTTAGAAGTCGTGGTAGTTTTTTCTGCCTGTTTGAATTACGCAGTTAACCATATTCTTCCTTTCGCTCCTGTATGAAATAATTATATGATTTTCTTGCCTACATTATTGTATTAGTTATTAGATGCCATTGGAAAACAACAACAGTGTTATGCAGTATTTATTATTTTAATCCAAGGTTATTGAAATGGGTACGTTTCTTGATGTGTTGCTTTCAGTTAGTGTTTTATTTCATTAATTCAGATTTTGAGCAACGTGATGTGTGGAGCATTTGAGCGTTTTTTATTCTTAAGAGGCCTGTAATACTAGCGTGACCTACTTGAGTTTATTTTCTTACATAGTCACACACACTATAGTCTTTTTTGCTGTTTCTGGTAGTCCAGAATATTCGGTGAGATTCTGACTTAAGAAGCAGAATACATTGACATGACATTTTGCCTGGTAGTACTTGAATTTTTACAACTGTGCCGGGTTGCAATCTTTGTACAGATAGTAAATATGTTCAAAGCAAATACAACTAAAGTGGTACTAAATACTTGGTGTACAACTAAACCAAGTATTTCAGCCAAAGTGGCAGTTTCTTACGTACATTTAGCAATAATATTATTTACTTTTGTAGCACAGTTAAGTGACTATGCATGTAGTCTGTAGGATTTTGTTGAAAATGTGTTTTCCATGTAGACTGCTACTACGTAAATGCATAGACATACTTAAATACATAAAGAAGATTTGCACTAGTCAACAAAGTAGTCAACAAAAGTTGCACATTGTATGGTAAGTAAGTAAAGTACTAAAATAAAATGCTGTTGAAGAGTCGGGATGAAATGAGCAGAAAGAGAGAGAGAGTATGTGTGTGTGTTTGTGTTTGTGTAGGCAGTAGGCAGAAGAAGAAGGGAGGCAAATGCTATGACAAGACAAGCAACCAAAACGTAACGTAAAACATAACGTAGAGATATATGCACGTTTCACAGCACAGAAGTAGTCGACGGAAAGCATATCGCCACTTTTTACAAAGTGACGGTCTGTTCTCACAGTTCATATGCAGAAATACTGTCTATGTCGAATATGCAACACTATATTGGCTAGTGCTTGCATTATTGTATGTACTACATAGGACTAGCACTACATTACACATTAGATAGCGATATACGATGTACATGCAGAATATTTATATCGTACGTACGTATAATATAATGAATGTATAGCGGTAAAAGGAGTAGTATACAATAAATACAACATTTTAAGCCTTTAACCATTTAACACACATTGTCATCCTATACGGCCTGC
This sequence comes from Pogonognathellus longicornis, assembly GCA_034694085.1. Classification (NCBI taxonomy): domain Eukaryota; kingdom Metazoa; phylum Arthropoda; class Collembola; order Entomobryomorpha; family Tomoceridae; genus Pogonognathellus; species Pogonognathellus longicornis. The sequence continues at coordinate 17,601 of JAQFYB010001321.1, read as the reverse complement.
TTCTTCGCTTATCTTGAGTGACTGAACAGAAATTTTGCACATGCATGCATGGCGATTCAGATGTATGTGAGAGAATGAGAGAGAGAAAGGTTTTTTCCATACACATCTCTTTGCTTATATTTATACACAAACGTGTACTGTGTGTCATTTTTTTGTGTGACGCTCTATCTGTATATTATTAGCATTAGTATACAAAGACATTTTCCTTGACTTACACATTGTGACACATTAGGTTGAGTTGAAATGTTAAAGGACCTGACAGTTTCCAATATTTCCTGTGTGTTATGTATCGTTAAAACTAAATCAATCTGGAGTAGTAAACTGTTGAATGAACATGCAAATTAACTTAACACTGATGCATATTTTATATGCAAAGCAAAATCCTCAGAATTCCAAGTCAAATTTATTCAATGTATTTATTTAGTAGGTATCTTTATTTACGATACTAAATTTGTGCAGAAATAAAGAACACATGCATGAAGATTGTGATTTAGATTGCAACCAGTGGTGTATACGCTTACAGATGTAGAATGCTCTACACATTGCTCCCACATTACGTATTCTACTCCACAGTGCTTTACATGAACTGCTTAGCTGGAGTACTAGAATACTACCTATATTTATACTGTAGACGACTGATTTTAATTCTGAACATCAGCAGCCACGTAATGTTTTGAAAAGGAACACATTATGCTACATATTATATGCTATAAATATATTTACAATGATATAGTGCAGATAATATTAGCCACTATGTGCTTAGTATACACAGAATTAAGCAAAACATCTGTACACTATGTTTTTCTTACGTAACGTAAGGTATTAATGTAAGCGAACGACTAAACACAAACACAGCAATTCAATGTGATTGTGTGTGTGTGTGTGCGTGTGTGTGTGTGTGTGTGTGTGTGTGTGTGTGTTCAATGCAAAATGTGTAGTAGTAGTTGTAACAAGAAGTAGCAGTAATAGTCTTTTACAAAAAATATATTCTGTATAAAGTTCCAATACTATGTGGTATAGAAAAGTGTAGTTTCAATAGTGGGACTGTACTATGTAGTACATAGTAGTATTTGAATTCTCCAGTATTAAAAGTTGAATCTTTTCTCAACTCTATATCTCGTTGATAGTAATAGCATGTTATCATTGCAGAAGGAGTTTAAGTTACTGCAGAATATCAAGCAACTTCATGCAGCTTACACACATTGTACAATACATTTTGAATATATTTTCGTCGCAACTGCTATACTATGTATACTCACATACATACATAGTACATGTATACAACATAGAGAGACGCACACATCTTGAAGACGTATATAGACAAAGTGTGTACGTGTGTTCATGTGTTTGTGTAGCATTAAGTATGGTGTAGGGCTGTATGTATGTTGTAAGTTGTATCAGTTGCTGCATGCAATGCACAGAGTGCCGAGTGGGATTATATACTGGAGAGGTCGAGGCAGTGATAGAAGCGTTTACGGAGTTCTCGGCGTATATTGTAGCTCAAGTTGAATTAGGAGGATGGAGCAGAAAGCTATACACTACTTACACAGTAGAAGTTTTCTTGACTTGGTTTCTCTCTGCATGTCGCGTACTCTTTCTTTTCTCCATCCATCCATCCATATCCCGGCCCGATCCGAGAAAGGAAGCTAACAGACAGAAATAGGTTCAGACACTAAATTCTTCTGTTTTATGTTGCTGTGTGGATGTTGAAACGAAAGCTCTCTCCTTCCTTCTAGTCTTTCTTCCACATGATGAGCTCTGCCCATTACCCTTCCTCCTTTTTCTGGCCTCTCGCTCTCTCCGTAACTCTACTTTGCTCCCTGTCTTCAAATGCTCCACATAACACACTTATTATGCCATCCGCTTATATATACTGTCACGTAATCTTCAAGGCACAACGCTCAATTCCACCTATCCCTATAATCCATTTCTCCATACATAATTTATAATACTCTATAAATCCATTGTATTTCCAACAAACTTTAACATCAAACAAATACAATTCATTGTGCAGGAATGAGTACAATCAACATCACGATTTGTAGCACATATTTTCCATAGTACAGTTACAATTTCAAGTTGTTTTAAACCTTAGTCAATTATTGCAAAAATTAATAGAGAAAATTTGCTTGTATTACAAATATGACTCTAAATATTGTAGTAGGTTGGAGGAGGAGAAGATATAAATAATAAGTACATGCATACATTTTACCCGTTCGTGGCAATTGCAAATAAAACGGGAATTTTAATCTCTACAATGTTTTGGTTGATTTTTTTTATTAAAGTTTAAAACCGTTCAATCGTTATTTGTGTGCGCACATATTTAAAGTCGTCTCACTCAGAAAATGTATCATTGCTATATCGATTGTTTACTCCTTCAGAAATGAAGTATAACTAATCACTTATTCTAAAACCCGAATTTTCCTAAGATGTTTAGCAAATGTGTAGTGAAAAGAAATAGCAAATGTAGGATTTGGCCTTAAACTCCTCTCTTAAGAACTATGTAGTTTATGCAACATAGTATGTATCACTTTGATTCTACCCAATGACTCAGCGACAGAGGTCACAATGAGTTTAAAAAGAAGCGTAGTACATGTGTATTGCTGCTGCTAGTAATATGTTGTAAAGTGAACTTCAATGAATCCTCTAATATTCATTATACTGCATCCAGCATTACATTAAGCTACAAAACATGCTAATACAGTGTACAAATAGGTACACACTACACACAGTAGCAGTGGAGGCGAGTAGTGCATAGTGGTGTAATGCAAGACATACGACGAGATGAGAAGAGCGTGTGCCTTGTTCGTGTTGTGTCTTCTCGGTATGGAGAAGGAGTGTACAGTTACAGCACGATAAAAATTATTGCATTCTGCTTGTGAACAAATGCTCTTATTTCATTGCTATTTCTAAAAACTATATAAGTGAATGTGATACTGATTGTAGTAATATTTTTATTTCTTAGAGCATTTATTCTAGAGATCAAAATCATTTTTAAGTTTGGATTTAAACTCCAGCTCATTTGTTGTATATAATATAAAGGGATATTAGGATAATACAAATATTAAATATATATTTGTCGATACAATGACTTTTAAGTAAAGATTTTGGCAATCAAAAATACTACAGATACAAAGTGCTTAACAGGAGACCGATGAAATACACAACACAATGAGCAACAACAGAGAGGGCCATTCTAAGCTAAAGCATGGAAAACAAACGAATGCTGTGTGGCTAGTGCTTGCACTAAAAGTAAAGGAAGGAGCACAAAGACCATTCGGTGGCTCGAGCGGATTCTCAGTCGACTTCACTTCACCTTCCTCTTGTTCATCTTGTTTCTTATTCTGACTCATTCTGCGATGTGAACATGGCGAACATGCAAGCATCTCTATTATTGTGTATTGTACTCACAACTCACTCAACTCAGCTATTCTTTTTCTCCGTGTGTACTCACACCACCATATATAAGTGAACTGTACCACCATAATCTGAGATACTAGAGATGGGATACTGCGCCGTTTTCAAAACCCGAACCCAAAGCAAGAAACGTACACATAATAACCCGAAACAAACGGCTCACATAAAATCTCATAGGAAGAAGACCCTAATCGGTCTCCTATAACCTTTTAAAAGGTGGGCCCGAACCGGGCATAAAAACGTTTTAAAATTAGATTCAAACCGATCATTTAAACACATTAAGAAACCGGTGTGGAACTGTAAAAACTACACCTTAGCCGGATATAAACCTGTATTTTAATCACAAAATTAACTAAAATTTGATGTTGTTCAAAATTTTAATAGTACCTACTTGTAAGTTTTAATGACAACACATACTATAATATTTGTTACCAAAGATTTTTTTAGCCCATATTCCAAAAGTAAAGTAGGTATAGCAATCGACCCAAGACGGATTCTGCAAATCGAAGAGCAGCAATCAAGCCGAAATAGATTACAATGTACAGTGAAATCAAATCTTAAAAATTAGTTACCGGTTCGGTTCGGTTCTGGTTAACTACTGCCACCTCTAGATATACACGATATTTCGAGTAGCGTTATCATAGCATTACAAATATAGCTTGATATATTATATCAGTTACCACAGTTGGCTAATGTATGAGGTAGTTTTTCTAAAAAGCAGATTTACTTACCTTCTTCTGCATACTTTCTAGTACGTGTACATTACTAGAAAAACTGCGAGTAGCATAATCCATTGTTCGCACAAACTACAGACTACGCCATCCATTCTGTCTTCACACAACCACCGTAAAAAGCATAGCTTATGTTGGTCTAGGAGGATAATAGTCTTATTATTATGTTTTGCTTATTGTGCCATGGTATTGTTCCACTTTGACTCGGAAATCAAATTTTCCAAGTTATTCAACATTTCTGTCAATGAGAGACAAGAATTTATTTTGTGAAAGTAACGGCTGCTACCCTTTACTAGTAATACCTACCTACTATATAATTCTCAACTCTAATTTAGCATCGAACATTAAGCACATACCTATATACATACCTTGTACACAATAATACGAACGAAGCATTGAAACATCAGTCAGTCTATATATACACCTAATATGGCAAATCATATAGTCATACAAGTACAATTCAGTTTGATTTAAATTCTAAATATTTTTGTGTAAATAAACGGGGAGAATATTTTATTATATATTTGCTTACTTAACGCTTGAGATTTCCATAACGGATTTTGCTGTTTGCCCTTTTATGAGACTCATTTTCATTTCAATGTGTATTTACTAGTGTTTACCTCGTATGGAAAACAAGGGGAACGGAGTTTGTGCTTCCCATTTTGCCGAATTTCTATTTATTTTATGCAACACCGAAAAAAATTGGTAATGCACTCTTTGACATGGTACAGCGTACGTACGACGTAGAGTGAATTGTGTACTCAAAAAAATGGAGAAATACTCCAGGGATTATACATTACTGGAAAGTCGTGGAAGAAAATAATTTGGAGGGAAATAAGCATCCAGTACAAATTTTGTACTAAATGGAGGTGTACACAAATAAAACGTTGAGTAGTGTTGTGAAACAAAAAAAAGAAGAATATTCTGAGAAGCAAAGGGAAAGTAGGTAGTACATATATTTAAATCCTTTTCGCAGGCAGTGCAGTAGGGTAGTAAAGAATGGAAGTGGATGTGAATGACATGATCGAGAGAAGCATTTAATGAAAAGGGCAATCTGGATGCAAAGTAAATGATAAAATGACTGTTGAAAAGAGGAGTCTGGAATAAAATAATCATAATCAGGAATGGCAAGAATCCAGCACATCTTCATATAATTATCCTTTAAAACATCATATCCTTCTAGAATCTCATACATACAATACAACGCATACAACTTCCTGTTTATACGTCTTGTAGTTGTTGTGTGAGTGTTTGTTTTAGTTCTAGCAGTGTAGAGTGTGTAGAAGAAAGCTAGTGGGTAATTTAATCTTCATCTTTCAGCTCATTTCCATCATGTCAGCCATCTTCCAAGGAAAACAGACGCTTTGACTCGAGTACTTATAGGGTACCTATACCTATACACATGTTGATAAACAGTTAAAGCCATGAGGCACATCACCATCCCCATCCTGGTCGTCTTCGTCATCATCGTCCTCATCATCTCATATTCCCATTCCATTCCCAAACGCAGCAAATACCTACAAAGCAACCCTAAGACCATGAAAACAAAAACAGGAACAAATATTGGAATTTCCCAAACATCGTTCATCAAATCATTTTTCGTTATAATTCTGTTCATGATGTACTTTATACCTAGTAGGAAGGAATAAGTGCCTATGATATTAATAAAGGAGCAATGGGATGATGTACATTAAACGGAGTGGAGCATTTTAGTAGAGTGTGTATGTTGGTGTTGTTGTTATTGTTGTTGGACGAGTAGTAATGGGACTAGGAGTAGTGACGTGAGTTGATTTGGGTGTTGATGATTGGCATGACGTTTATCTGCAGTTTAGCAGCAAACCAGGAGCTAAAGATCATTTTCCCTGTCTTTTAGATCACATCACGCATTATCAGCAGATCAAATCATTTTAAATCGAATTATCCTCATACTTTTCATTCCCAGTTGAGAAACTACAGCGTAATAAAGTGAAAATCAGGAGAAGTGTACACTGCTACGGGTGTCGTCTTTGTTAGTTGTTTCACATTGTGTTCATGCAATAAATGAAATGTAGCTCAAGTCATGTCTTTGCCTCTTGATTTTTACACTAAATGATTTTTCCATTGCCGTCTTTTTATTGTATCAAGTTGCGATATAACTTATTACGCTGTCTTGTACTACTTGATAGTGTACGTAGTGTAGATGCACTGTGTGTACAACATTTACTACTACTTCTACTATTTTCTTGAAGCATGTTGTAGTTGTATGGTTGTAGCATTATAAGGAATATAACAATTCTCGATATTTCAAAGATGCTGCTCCTGCTACAATATTACGATAGATTCTGGTCCATTTGCCCGGCCACTGACCTTTAGCAAATCGTGACCTCGTCAAGGACGTTGTCGTCCTCTCATTTGAATACACAATAGCACATCTTCTCTACTAGTGGAATACAACACACCCTTCCATATACATTGTTTGTACAGGTAGTTGTAGTAGTAGTAGTAATAGTAGTGCATTTGTGTATCCACTACAATACACAATTCACAGATCTATTACACAGATATGTGTGGTGCCTACTCTGCCTACTCATTTATTCACTCGCATCATGCACTCGCTTGCACACACACAAACACAATAGAAATCTGTACCTGTTCAACATGTATGTATGTACATACTACTAACTACACTCGTGTTTTTCTAAACATTTATATAATTAAATATTTGTACAGTGAAATACATGTCTCGTATGCTACTTGTAGTTATATAACAGCTTCAAATGACCATTTCATTTCTGCATTTCAAAGCTGCATGGCATTTACATACATACACAAGAGTAATGTATCTTGCCAATGTTGTTAGATGTATAAGCAGCTGCAGATATATACCCGTGTTCGATTTGCCATGGTTAATAAGTTAGTTAGTTACCTAAAGCAGTCAAGCTCAAGCTGTAGAGATTTTATAGTCATTATATGTCCTTACGTCTAAATTTTTGCTAAATTGTAATACAGAGCGTATTGTGGACTTGTTGCAGGAGATAAATCAGTAAAAGCTGACTTGGTCAGACTTATACCAGTAGGATGCTTATAATATGTTTATTCTGATGAATAAGATACCCAGGAGATTTACACTCGACTTGTATTTCCCTTGTAATTCTACTACTCTATACACTACTGTGCAATACAAGCTACTACTACTAAATATCATACTGGTGTAATAGGTGAGAGCAGGTAGGCGTGCAAAAAGTGTATATAGCACAAAGTTGGACTACTACTTACTACTACTACTACTACTCATTTGAATTAAATGAGTTTGAAACTGTACAAGTGTATTCATGCACATGTTATTATTACGATTTGCATGCATGTGTATCTGCATGTGAGGAATGAAGACACAGATGGTAAATCATATAATAAAAATTGATATATCTTTGGTGTTAGGTATGGAAAAAGTAAATAGTGTGGTAGCATGTATGTGTGTGTGTGTATTGATATATGTGTAGATTGTTTGTGGATGGAGGAGATAAATAGGAATGGATGTTATTATGTAGTAGAAGTGGTAGTAAATAGTGGCAGTTAGATTTGCCACAATGTTGTTGGTTGAGTTGAATTCCTTTGTGATGTCACTATCATTGCAGATATCACACAGTTGTCCGTGCAGTACAGGATTTGTGTGATAATGCAAAGTACAACGTTGTAAAGTATTTGTGTATTATGTAGAGTGTAGGTTGAACAGTTAAAGAACTTGGAGTGCTACAGCGGATTGTGAAAAGTGAGAAAATTCCTACTACACTACTACGACAGGTACAATACTGATTCTATAATACTTCAACTCAAACATGCCATGCAAGGCCAGGATCTTGTTTCCTTTTACGCAAAATTATTCATATGGCTAAGAAAATCCTCGTTTTCCCCTTTGGCTTTGACCGCATTATTTGCGTACTTTATGAGCATTTATCCGACATGGGCTTTTCAGCTTGAGTTTAATGTAGGTAGATTCTAAATGTATTTATGCCTTATAAAACACTCCGTGTATAATGCTCACATATTATTAGCCATGCACATTCTTATTTACTAGTAGTGTAGTCAAATGAGTGTATAGAGTGTAATATTGTTATTATGGTCCTTGTATCTTCATTTAAGTTCAGTAGGTATTTTCTATAATATTTCTTTAACATTGCAATAATCCATTACAAATAGTTTTCCATGTACGTAATAACTTAACATGTATTTACAGTTTGCACACCTTGTTCTATACGCACAGACACTTCAGCAAGAGATTCCATTATCCAAACTGCTGTTGTTGTTTTACTGAAAAAAATCACATTGCTCTTTGTGTCGTGCTTCCATGTCATGTCATGTCATGTATATGCACTGTGGTAAGTAATATAGTGTCCATTTGCTTTCCATGTCCATATCCAAGATGCTGCGAGTTGTGCAAGGAGAGAGAGAGAGAAAAATAGGCTTGGAACCCAGCTTTAAGCGATGAGCAACACCATATTATTATTACACACCACATACACACACACATTATTGTTTTTGTGTGTTCATATTACTATACTAGCGGATTCAATTCAACCTTTAAGAAAGTGGACATTGCTCTATACTCTTATACACTCTTCTTCTTAAAGTAAATCTCAATAGTAGTATACACATCTTATCGTAGTAGTATTAAACTATTAAAGTATATTTTGGTTTACATACACATAAATGCAACACAAAGATACCTACACAATGTATGTTTTCACAACTTAACCTTTAGAATTTGCATTGATTATCTCGACTTTTATTGTTTCGCTGCCCTATTGGATCTTGTATTGCATTATGCTATAATATGCAAATTTAGCCCTATAGAAATATGCCTAGGTTTGTGTGTTATTATCTCGTAGTTATACTTTCTACACATTATTATTAATACCAGCCGTAGCTGCTTAGATACTACTCGATGTTTTATTGTTTAGCGCTAAGGTATAAGCTCTTTTTTCTTATGTATTCTACACAATATTAATAAATACGCTGTGTCAGGGGTGCTGCATTCATATAGTAATTTCTGTGTAGTATTTACACAAATAGTATTCAAGTATCGTAAAACATCAACTTACTACTAAATATTACTACTACGAGCTGAATTCAGTTTCTTTTGGTTTGGTTTGCACTTTGCTTGGAAGAAGTCAAGTTAATAATGCAACCACCCTACGTCTTTCGTACTATACTACCTACCTACGTAAGACATTACTGGTTTGCCACAAACACCAAGAAAGGTTAGGTTTGTTATATTTTGAATAAAATGAATAATAGGATGACGAGGATAATACAATATAGCAATTATGTATGTTTTCGAATAAATGATTTTGTAAAGGTTGTGCTAATACAGAAATAAAATCATTTCGCAGAGAGTAATGGCATAGTAGTATGTGGATGGACATTTACAATATTGTAAGTGGTAGGGGTTGTAGTTGTCAATGTCTGTAGAAGTAGAAATGCAAGATACAACTGTAGCGCAGCAGTGACAGCACCCATACCGGCTTTTCTTACGTATTTTCTATAACTACTGTGAATGTAGCATATTAAAATACATTGTCTTGGCTTTTCTGAGTAAAATGAGATGATAAATGCAGGAATTCCTTTTCTCGTCTTGTCTTGTCTTCCTTGTCATGTCATGTCATTTTATTTTATATCTTTAGTGAAACCATTAAAAATTAGTTAGCTTTGTGTGTGTACACATAAATACTTTATTATATGCTTAATAAATAAAACTCCATTATATTTATTTGTATTTAAGGTACTTTGCGTTGCATGAGCCATTTATTTCTACGAGTTGTACAAAGCCATGTCCATTTTCTTTCTCCGAATTACTTACCTTTCTAAATGCTAATTGCTACAACTTCAATTTCCTTATGAACATTCGAAAATTTTACAAATAACATTACAGCGGTACTAAATCAATTAAATTTACAATCCCATTTCTTTATTTCCTTGTACATTTTTAATTCGATATTCAGTTCAATCTGCATTTTGCAATAAACCATTTAGCCTACTTGTATCATTGATTTTTTTTCTGGCTTTATTTCATTTTTTTATACGACCTTTAGAAGATGTGTGTTGAAATTTAAGGTAGGTACTTATAGATTGTTTAATTGTGGTTGGGATGAGAATTATTGATATTTAAGTTCTAAAAGATTTGTTCGATGCAACGTAAGGTTTTGGGGGAATGTTGATAATATGGAATATTTAATTAAGGTTCTGAAGGTTTTTCTTGCCCATCCTCAAGAAACTGTGCGTGACACTGACTTCTGACCTAAAGTTTAGAGTACCTTTTACTAATTTTGAACAATTTCGTAAATCAAGTCTAGAACTTATTCGCAATAAAGTGTCTGGGACTGCTGAGTCGACAAGAGGCAGGATTTAATAATCATAGTAATAATGCAGATAATGATAATATTATGTGAAGCGTGGATGAAAGCGTTGTTGTTTAGGATATAATGAAGAGAAACTTGTCCTATGGTACTTACTTTACATGCTATGTTAATAATATATAGAAATAAAAGGAACACTATGACTCCCCTCATTGTCAGGCCTCAGGTGTTAGGCACAGGAGGTAAGCCAAAGTATTTTAATGTACAAAAGTTCATACAGCGTACTCAGAAATGACTTATACTCCAAACTAACACTGCACTCGTCCACTTTGCATCTTTACATCGCACAATACATATTCTATTATGTGGATGCGATCCTCAATGAAAACCTTAGTGTAGTCTTTATTAGAATTAATTTTCACTTCACCCGACTCGAAATATGAAACTATCTACAGGCAAAAAACACACACACATTTTTTCTCCTCTTATTTCTTATAGTCTTATAGAAAACACACACACAACACACAAAAGAACAACTTTGGGTTAAAAAGTTTAACAAGAATATAAAAATTGCTAAAGGTGTGCAAAGTTACATACTACCCTCCTGGTAGGACAAATGAGCACAGTCGTCGTGTATTAATTTTTATGATTATGAATTCATGACGGGCATAGTGTTTGTGTTTGATGTATAGTAAAATTTTTATAGTTGCTGTCTTTTTGCAAAAATGTTGACTAAATGCAATATAATAATAACTTAAGACCCAAAGCACACACTCTGATATTATTATGCATGAAACACAAACTATGTAATTATTTCAGAAACTGAGTATTGTTATTTTGTTATGAGAAAACTGTGGAGAAATTGTTGTAATAGCACATAACAGTCTATTACTTAACAATTTTTTCCAACTACTGTAAAAAAGTGAATTTTTAAAAGCACGTTTACTAATATTGAGTTTCCTCCACAAGGAATCTTACATGCAATTAGTTAAGTAGCAGTGTAATGTCTCAAGTCACATAACTTGACTGTGGAATTTTCATTGCATGAGCTGTACAACACAATTAAGTTTGTATAATATCGAGGATTGGTTGAACATGAAAGTTGATGGTGTGTTAATTTCTTGGACAATAAGCAAACAAGCATAAGACCTATGAGGTGGAGGTTATACAGACACGTAAGACATTATACATCATGCAGGTGAATGCGAGTATTATAATATTATGCATGGTGTTGACTTGACACAGCTGGATTTTAATTTATAAATACAAAATCTCACTAGGAGGCAGGTTAACAATGCCATAGGTATTTTGAGTCAAGTTATGAAGGAATGAAGGCTTATGGTGAGGATATCACTAAATTTTGTAAATCGGATTGGATGGGAATGGACGCAGAAATGATTTACACGTTGGAGGCAGGTAGATTGTTTAGGTATAAAAGATCCAGATAGATGTACGCATCAGACGTTTCAAATGCTAAGCAAGGTTGGACTGGTAATATTGGCGTGCATTGATGTGTATTTAAATATAATGGATAGCATGTGATTGTGTTCATTGTGAGTTCGTCCCATGTGTCAGGATGAGTTACGTAGATTGCACTTTGTAAGTTGTGTTTTTTGCTCTCCTGCTTATTGTGTTACGTTGAACTGGGCTCTTGTTTTCTGTCGTTGCTCATGCTCCTGTTGTTGTTATTGTTGTGAGAGAAGGGATGAAGATGGGATTTGATTCACAATCTGCAAACTTTTATGCTCCTGACTCTACTGCATTCCACAAAGGATAATCTGGTGCAAAAAATTGTGAGGGCGCTTGCCATACTTGCTAATGAGATAAAAAACATTACAGTACATTCTTACATACGCGTAATACGTACCTAAAGCTTTTACAAATCTTCAATATACATTTTACATAGTTATAAGTATATGTGTATGTATATTGACTTAAAATTTTAAATGTGATTATCACAAAATCCAATGTAGTTGAATGCTCCACATTGAAACGGAAATAATTGATCTTTTAATGAGCTGATAGGAGCTTGAATTTTAAATGTACTCCGAATGAAGTGAAATAATCATCATGAGAATAAAAACCAAGTTGAGAAATAGTTTACACCTTGTTAATTAAACATTGTGTTTAATTTAACGTCTGAACGTCGAAAGTGGCTTTTTAAAAATCATGTGAGTTCAAAGCGGATGTGCAGTTAGAATACAACTTTCTCCTATCAAGCAAAATAAGGACAAAATTCAATATAAAATATTCAGAGCATAATACAGGACTTGCAATGTCAGTTATTCCAAAGATACAAACAGTTAAACTACGACCACATAATAATACTAATCACAATAATATAACGTACCTACCTATGTTAAACATTGGAAAAATGCGTTTAAAAATATAAATGTTGTACATGTAGGCGAAATCAAATATGAATGCTGTCATTTAAAATTGCATGTAGGAATGGAAATGCTTATACAACATTGACATGCGTTGCAAATAGTGAAAAAAGTGGAATTGACTATTAATTAGTAGAAATGGGCATAAAGGTGATTACAGCATCGAAAACAAGGAATTGCATTGGTAATGATTATAGTAGTGCACTGACACTGTTGCAAGTGTGAGACTTTCTTTGGTTTTTTTGTTGAGTGGATGGCTTTGTTGTGTATTGTGTGAGTGTTGTGGAGGATTTGGGCCACAATTAGCAATTGGCAGACTATTAGCATCTGTGTTGATTTCTGCGTTGCCACAATGCGAATAGAGGGGAAAGACGAGAAAAAAGTATAAAGAAAAGAGAGATTTATAAGGTCAGGGTCATCATGACTTGGCATGGCCTTGTGTTGGCTCACGTTGTTATGTTGTGCTGAATTACTTATGCTCTCAACTACACTCGGCGACTCTTTGGCTCATCTCTTCTCCTCAATAGTGCTACACATGTACGTTTTGTTTTGTTTTCTCAAACTGGCTTCCAATTCTAATGCAATGCACTTCATGTCAGCCTTTAACTCACTTCACGCACGGCAATGGCAACAAAACACACAACAACTCAACAAACTACCATCAACTGCATCTTGCCATGAAATTCAAGAATTTTTCATTTTCCACTCATACAACTAACTCACACTACACTACAATCCATGTACATATACACAATCTACAACCAACACATCAGTCCAATGTCAAAGCCACAGTCTTGTTCAGAAAGAGAGAGAGAGATTCGTTTCTTGTTTTATTAGTGGAACAGTAAGACTTGATGGGTGGACATGGGGATGGGGTAATCCCGGATATTGTGCCAATGAGGTTGTAAGTTAAACTTCAACTTATTCAACTATTTTACTGCAAAAAGAGGAGACACTTTGATTCAAAGCAATCGAAGACGGAAGTAATCGAAGGGCTGTTGTTTTCATTCTTTCAGAATTGTGTCATTCTTTTCTTTCTTAGAGCTACAGGCCACAACAGCACAACTCCAAAGCTTCAATCCATCTCTCATACATTACATAGGTATTGCTTTCTGTCACTTGCACATCATCATACTCATGCTCTTGCTATATAGAGAAATACAATTGTAATAAAAACTCAACTTGTCGACCAACAAATAAGAATTAATGTTTTTTTCCTCATATATTATATACTTACCTATACACACCAGTGCATTTTGTACATTACACTATCCGGCATTGTTTTATAGTACAAGCAAAGCCGTAAATTATAAATGTTCAAAGGTAAAGGTACAAACGGCACTTAGAAAACTACTCGATCCTCAGATAAAGCCATATACCTTGTTTTTATTTGAAATCTACATTTGGATTTATATAATATTGCTAAATAATTACACGGCCAAGTACCAAATAAAAATCCTTAACCGTTATCTTATAGGCAAACTTGAAATAAAGGCATTTATTTGCATATACATCCCTTGTACCACTAATATATAATTGCGCTACACTGCTTTGAAAATAAAGTACCTATTATATCGAACATCGAACCATACGTCATTATTGAAATGATTGTTGTTATTTTTCAATTTTCATTCGCAGTAAGCGTTTTGTTGGATTTGTTGTACATGCTACATACTATGTATCTCTTTGTAATAACATTAGAGTGTTGTATATAATAATAATATTTGTAGCTCTTATGGGTTGTGATTGTGAAAGCTATAATATTATAGGAATGGCTCCTGTAAAGGTATACATGATGACTAATGACTAAGATGGTACTACTGGCAGCGTAGCATAAAGTGTTAATCATTTTTGATGTTATGGTTTCCTAGTATCTGTACAAAGGGTAAATACATAAATGAGTGAAGTGTTTGTTGGGTTGTCCTAGTGTGGTGGCATGGCGTCGTCTGCCTTTCTGCATGCATGGCGTCAGTCTTCATTTTAGTGTAATCCGGCTTGGCTTTTGCATTTAATTCTATAATATTATAATATATAGTTCAGTGACAGGTGATTGCTCCATTAACAGCTATTCAATCTACTTTCTTTCTCAGTTCTCAATAAGGCACTCGTGTGATATACCGGATCGCACACAATCGTTTCATGCTACTTGTCATCTGTGTACTGATATTGCTGACATCATACTTTTAATTTTAATGCTCTCAAACTTTGTTTCACCCAAACGATCATGTAAAGCAATAATAAATCGCCATTTGAAGGTGAGTCGTAAAATCTCAAGTACGGATACCAATGTAATATGAGGACTCGTCGTAAAATATATTATCTTGGATAAAAATGTGTTTACTCGTAATGCGTTATATAGCCAAAGAGCCTTTCATGTAATTCAGTTTTATTACGGCAATATATTAATTGTAGACAATTGAGTGTTAATAGTATATGGTAGTTCTGTACGTATTTACTTTGTACCCTCATTTCATAGCCATTGATTTTAATTTTTCATAATACTGTACGAATAATGAGTCCATACTACGCCAAAAAACTTTCCCACTTATTATAATGGCAAACTTTAAGTATTTTTATGACTTGACTTCACAGTTGTTTTGATTGTAAACAAATAGCTAAATGTTTATGTTTACTGCAACTATTCACATTCCATTTGCCAATTCATAAATCCTTTTAGTTGGACTGTAGTTTTCAAAATTAATGTTTGGGAATGAGAAATCTACGCAAATTTTGTGCTCCTTAATTTGCGATTTTTTTCTCACAAATACTCACACCTTATTTCCAAAGAGGATTTTAACAGCATTGTTGTTGATCAATTCTCATATTATATTTAACGACTTGTAAATCATTTGCATGTAGCTAAACATTGTGAATCTATGTGAGCATACTATTTTCTCAAAAAGTATGGATCTCAAGATGACTTGCTTTCTTATGATTTTCGGTTGGATCACAAATTGAACTGTTCGTCGGCAGATGGCCAAGTTATATTACCCGGTTGTTAAATACTTTAATATTGTTTCATTTGATTTTAAGACATTACTATATTGCTCAAGTGTAAATATAGTAAATAAGTTACACACTCATTTACTATCATTGCTACCCATAATATGTCAATCAAACAAATTTTCATCACAGAAAATAATTTTCTGTAATAGCCGTGTTTTATAATACATAATGTGTAGTGATTAGCACACGCTTTGAATTCTCGTTAAGGTTATTGTATGATAGCAAACATAAATGCTATCTACTTTTCGTTATCAGTTATATAACCTACAAATGTATACAACACTTAAGTATTAGGTGTGCAATTATATTATTTGCTAATTGTTACCGCATAATACTACTTAGCAAGTAGCGTCTCAAGATACTGACTTTATTCCTCTTTAGAAAATATTTTCGTGTTGTAGAACAAGAAATATTTTAAATACTCGCCTTGGATTATGGAAAAGGAAATACAGAGTCACTCAGCCACATTCCAAACCTCGAAGAAACAATAAATATTTCTGTGCTAAACTACTCGAGAGAGAGAGAGAGATACAATGCAAGCGTATTAGCTACAATAAACATAATCCCATCATCTCCACAATTTTATACTATTCAATTGTATTGTTACAATACAAGTATTACTTAAAAGTGACCCCATTAGTGGTAAAGTATTGTAGCTATAGCCTGAGCAAGTTGCTCTTGCATTGCCCTGACTCTCCAATCTCCACATTGCACATTGTACATCATTCTACTAAACTACTGCAATTCTCACTCCGTGTAAAATACAATATCACATTTGGGTTTACACTCTACACCATCACATCACCACCATCAACCACCTCCACTCCACCAGCACCACTGCACTATAATAATCTTTAATATTTTTATTTCCTTGCATACTTACAAAGTACTAGCACTTCATATTCTACATGTATAGCTACTTTTCTCCTTGTACACTACATTGCAGTGTCTAAAGTGTTTTGTGTCAGTTTAAGAAGCATTCCTGTAGCTACCTAAATACACCATGACACTACTCCGTAGTAAGCATCACCCATTCCTGAATATTTAACTTGCATTATGTATGTGGAACGAAACTACCTATAATATAACTTTCAAAAGCCACACGATAACAAATGCAAGATGCATTTGTACTGTATTTATACAGACACAGAAAAAGTCTCTCTGTCTTAGGGCATGATGCACATAACTACACTTTTCTAACACTTGGCTATGTGATACTATGTGACCATAAGACCATCCATTTGCAAATCTCTGTTTTTCACTCACACACAGAAAAATAAATGGGATAGAGGAGCAGGATAATATTGTGTGGTGTGTTTGTGTGTGTGTATGTGTAGGTACACCACGGAGTAAAATAGTGACAAGTTCTACGAGGCAACTTGGTCCTAGTCCTATATACTTATATGTACATAAAGTGCAGCACTCTTAGTTATTGTGTGTTGTTCGTACAATATATTCTTACCTACAACTACTAAAACACGTAAGTTGAGTTAACGATTAGCATTCCCAAGTTGAGATGACGATGAGATCACATCACATAACATGGCATCTCGTAGCTATGTGCATTTACAATGAAATGTTTACTAAATACATAGAAACCTCATCTTTGCCAGTATGTATTGAAAATTGCGATGGTGGTCGTCGTTGTTGGCGTTTGGCTTTTACACTGCTGCACTATTACAATATACTCCTAGCTGTATATAGCTCCCACAATATGCATACATCTAA
>JAQFYB010001320.1:0-34171 GCA_034694085.1 Pogonognathellus longicornis | reverse complement strand
TTATTGTAGAGCAACATTGAATTCACAGATCCAGGGATTTTCTTTTCTTAATAAGTTTCCGTCTTAGAGATATTGGATTAATTGGATTTGTTAATTGCTTTTCTGGTAAAATTAACGGTCATCATCCACATCAGCCTTAATGTACATAGTGTATACAGATAGAATGGGAATGACAGTAGTGCATACTAATTTATCCTGAAATTAAGTTTGTGTGTCTGTGTTTGTATGTATGCAAATGTTAATGTATTCTTTAAAATAACGTTTATTTATTTAGTTTAAATATTCATACCTTGATCAATTTATTATTCACAGTAGCCCTTGTCTTCGTGGCGAAACTTGTAAAACCAAACGCAGTGTTCTACTAGGGTTATTAAGGTCTATCCGCAATTTCGAATTTAAGTTTAGGTAATTGAAGTGGATATACTGTAACTTTAAATCCCTGATTTTACACTTTGCAATCAAGAACCTTTGTAACATGCATGCAAAAGTTTAGTTCAAAGTGCAACAAGGGTGGTGCCTGATTGGTAAGGAACATTCTATAAAAAAGAGGTATAGGGGATGGTATGAAATATGACTTCCTTATTTTTATATCAGGTATTTGAGAAAAATTTGCTTGTTTTATACACTATACCTATTATAGTAGTTCTACTCCAACATGCTTACATCAAAGATTCTTTATGTGTTTATATACTTCTTTGCTTATGGCAAATGATTTATTATCGTTGACTACTTGTTTGTAATGTAGGGAACCTAGTCACTTTCTTAGGTATTAGGTATTAGGTATTATTTTATTCAGTGATAATGCATAACATAACGTTCTCTTCCAGCAAGTCACTCTAAGTACTACATATAAGTTGAGAAAAGGGGGCATTTATAAGTTGAGAAAAGGGGGCATCTTAATTGACGAGATTCAGTGAGTTCAGTAGCGGGTACGTAGCATTATTAGTACACAAATGCTTTCATGAGGGTTGAAAACAGTATTACTACTCGTATATGTATGTCCATCCTAACCCTCAGTTTACATGAATTCATGTAGTTGATTACATGTAGTTGGTCACATAAATACTGGAGTCATTTAGATATAGATATTATGGAATGTATACAACAAATGCATATTTGTGTGTACATTATTCGTCCAAGAAATAAGTGGATAATGACAGTAACAGTATAATATTTTATAAAAGAATCTCAACTTTAAGTCAAGGAAGCAACTGGAATTTCGTTAAGTATTGAATAGAAAATAAATTAGGGATGATAATATGCAAATAGTGGATCTAGAGGTTCATTAGTACACTGTATTGTATCTAGGTATATACTATTCAACAATTCAACGCAAAAATTGCTTATTATTGCATTAAGAATAACAGGAAGAAGGGGAGGTGTTTGGATCACTGCGCTGCTGTCTGTGATGTAAGTTTTCCTAAGACCTTTAAAGTGGTTAGGAATATTCTTGACTGATGTATAAACATGGGGCGTTTATGTTTGAAAAATTACTTAAAGTTTAGATAAGTTGCAGAAACATTTTTCTGCTTCGTAGCATACCAGACCAGAATAGACGATAAAATTCTGTGTTGTGTGTAAAAATATTGACATTTAAAAGAATAGAACTGCGATCTTGCGTTTTAAGTTTTACGCAAAGCATCATCAATTTACTAGTATTTTATCGTCAAGCTCAAGTTGTATTATATACAAGTAAAAGTATACATAAGGCTAATTGTAAATGTGTATGGTATCTCTCATTGATGAAAGTAAACATCACCATCATACATACAAACATCACAAATCTTAAGCTCTAAGATATGTAGCATTTGTTTTGCAACATTAAACACATTCACATAAATTAATAGCAAATGTATACATACGACATAATATTATTACATAGCTATAGGTACGTATAAGTTACCAGTGCCGTAAGAACGAAGAGAGCAGAGAAAGAAAGTAGAAGCTCCTCCAGGACGGGCCCGTAGTAACCGGGCCAGGCACTTTAGGTGATATTATATTTTTTAGCATTCAGGTTTTGTTTGTAGATACCTAATAAAGAAGACAAAAGTACACAGTTTTAACGATTATCCATGTCAACTATTCAATACAACCATTATGTCTTTTCGGAAGCTTTGCTGTTTTTAAGGCAATTTTCTTGCTTCCATTAATCTTTTAATGCATTTTCACTGTAAAATTCACTCTACACTTCTGCGCTCTGAAGACGAAAATTTTTCTCAATTCTTTTAATATATTTTTTCGCACTCTAAACAAAAATCTCATTTCTTTTATTGCACTTATGATAACTACCTACTAATGATTTTGCATAGCATGAAATTTTTTTTCCTAGTTCCCTGCCTGGTGCAAATTTATGTCAGTCAGTAGGATTACTAAATTGGGCATGTTTGATTTATATTTCATTGAAAACCTTGGAAATCCCTGTATTCGCCACTATGCTATTCTAATAATGCAGTTAAAATTTTGCTGGTCGGGCTGACTTGTTACGGCACTGTAGGTACAAGCCTATTTTAATAATATTCAGGTGAGAAATGAAACAACATAGTAAACCGATCATTATCGTTCTATTCTAAATTGTAATCAAGTGTTAGGTTGTTGTTGTTATTGAGTTATCAATTTTTACTTGAATGCAATGATGACTTGTTTGTTTGTTTGTTTTCTTTGTGGTCATAATAAGTGTTGTAATGACCCATAATCCATATATATATGCAATACATGGGCATGTTTCTGCTTTTGTATTTTTGTTGAAAATGCTTGTTAAAATGCTAAAAATGCTTATGCTAAAAAATTGGCATGCTCGCAGTAAACAAAGTTTTATAAAAATAGGAAATAATTGAATGCATAATAAAAAGTAAATAGTTCGCTTGTTTATGATTATGATTTATTATTTGAAGAATGTGTACGGAGAATAACTTTCATCATGAAATGAATGTCCACACTTCCCGTGCTGAAACTTAATCAATAACAACTGAGCTGATAATAATTTTTAAACATAAGATTTAGTATGTAAAGTAAGTAAAGGTAGATTTGTAACACGTCCCTTTCGGTGTGTCGGTGGAGGTCTTCTAAGCAATTTTGTTAAAAAGGGAAAAGATGAACAAGCTCTACTTGTTTGACTGCTCCTGCAATTCTCATCCTACCTAATATTTATTCTACTTGACGAACGATTGTTTTGCTTACTACTTATTCACGCAACGACCTTTGCAAACATCAGTTGAGTTAGGTTTAGCGGTTTAGGTATGTCTGACAGATAGACTTCTTGATGATCATCTTGTTACACGATAATTCTCTTAATGTTTGTTCAATGAACTACCTTCTTCTAATCCTCAATTCGAACATGTAATATTTACAAGCCTAGCTTCTGTAATCGCATGTTCCATTCACTGCATTTATATACATATACAACACTCTAGTCTCGTCTAAATAGCAGCTAATGTTGTAGCTGGTGTTGTGTAATAATATTGGGGCTGTTATAATAACAGGACAGAGTGAAGCAGACAATCAATTGGAAAGATAAGTGTAAAGCATAACTGGGAAGAAGATGCCTACAAGTATTTAGACGCTCCGTTTTATAAGTTCAAACTGCATTGCATGAAAAATGTAAATTAAAAAGTTATACTCGACAGCTTCATTTGTATAGAAATATATTCCAGAAGAGGTGTTTATATACAATACAATTGTAGTAGGACTTTAGATGGGTAGGATGCATTTATTACTGTGCAAGTTATGTTATAACTTACCTACGTGAATGTCAATTTAGTTCAAGGATAACAGATGTTGATGATTGCATAAGAAGCTGGAGTAATAGTAAATGAAATAGTTATAAGTAGTAAGTAATATTGCCTGAGTAGTATCTGCAGTTAATATGGATGAGGATGAGTGTGACTGCTAAAACTAAAAAAAAATCTACTGTGCATTTCCAGTTTGTAATCAGAGATTTATAAAAATCATTTACTACTACTAGTAAAGCCTTTGGAATTTACTCTTGCTCTGCAGCAAGTGGTATTTTACTGTAAGTGTAGTACATAGTATGTAAAGGTAAACTCGACATGATTTTTCTGGTAAGTAGGTACTTCATGGTATTTATTGCTATTACATAAAAACCCTCTATAAATATTAAGTTAATATAGTCATGCTAAAAGCATGAAATATAGCTTGGAATGTTTTATAGAACTGCAAATTTTGTGCTAATGCATAGTAATGACTTATCTCACTCATATTAGTCTCTGATGTATTCATATTGATTTAATGAACATTCGGGATAAGAGCTGCATTGAAATTGTTTGAAATCCTACTGAGGGATCAATGAGAAACAAGTTGAATCTCTAGAAAACGAAATTTATGGCTAGAGCATGCAGAGTGCATTGTTTGAATCGCCGTCTTTATAAAGTGTTGTTTCTTTTCCCAGTTGCTTGAAGTAGAGACTTATTTTTTCCGAGAAAGAAGACTTCAAGAGGATCAGAGGAAAGAATCTTGAGATTTACTTCGATCACTCATTCAACCGGTTTGCAAATTAGCGTTTGCAAACGTCAGCTCTCTTACGTTGTATGGTGCTTGTATATGCGTTACGTAATAGTAGACTACGGTGAAATTAGATTCTTGTACAATGATGGAATATTATTTTCAACAGATTGACGGTATTAACTAAACGCAATGGTGTAACAACGGAGTGTAAGTGTTCTTGCAACGGTGGCTCTGATCAATGTGCTGAAAGTTCAAGCATAACTATGATAATATGTGGTGCGGTAATCGTAAAGTCTACTTGGTTTTGTATATTTTCTTAAGTTCTTCAGTGTCTGTGTTATTCGGGGAAGAGTCAGAAATAGCTATAGCAGAATCAGAAGAGTGAGATTATATTTAATACCATTCCAGATAAGAATCAAGATATCTTTGCACCAGTATATGTTGCAACGATTCTTTAATCATGGATTGATTTAAATAAGTGAATCAGTTTACCTGAATTTGATTACAATGTTTGTTTTTATAATTACAGTGTCAAGTTTCCAGACGATGAAGAACCTGAAGTAGAAGTGTATTATCCTACAAACCATTATCCACCGTATCAACCTATTTGTTCGGATCAACCGCATTACAAAAAACTGTCAGAAAAAGTTATGAAAATGTTTGAGGAATTTGAGACAAAGTTCACTAAAATGGAAAAAGAGGTGAGTGTAAAATTTAATATGATTCTCCCAAGAAAAACCTATAAACCTGTTAAACTAATATTAGTATTATTGTTGGAACGTTTTATTCTATTTATGCGGTGTATGCAGATCTCTACTTTGAAGGATGATTTGAAAACATGTAATACAATTTCGACGAAACTAGAAGGAGAAGTGCAAGCTGTAAAGAAAGCACAATCTACACATGAGACAAAGTCCGACGAACAATTTGAAGCAATTACCAAGAAACTTCAAAAATATTTTTCTAAACTTAATGAAGCTGAAAGGGTAAAATGAAATTTTATTAATCTTGATTGGTTGACAGTATATGTACACACTTATAATATTTTTGAGCATTTTGTGTCTAATGGACTCGTTAACGTAATATTTGCAACTTACTCACAGGAAGTGGAAGAAATGGACAAAACTTTGTCAAATAGAAACAAACAACTTGTAGGTCTTGAAGAAAAATTTGAAACCATGGAAGATTCCATGAAAAAGGTAAAAAATCAAGTAGAAGAAATTGTTAAACGAAATGAAGAGCAAGATAAGCTCGTGGAAGACCAAACTGTAATAATAGAGGAAACGAAGACTAACATTACAAAGGTAGCCATTTTTTAATGTGCCAATGTCAATCACTGTCTATAGCTAATTATTGTTTACCATTATTTCTTTTCGCACACAAACGCACAGCATTTTAGTGCAGGGACATAACAATATCCCTGTGTAAGTGTGTTTAGTGAATGCATTTTGTAATACTTATATTTACCTTGGAAGTTGTAAAGTTACTTAAAAGTGGAGGTTTTTATTTTCCAGCATATGAACGAGCAGTCTGAAAAAATGGAATTAGAAATGACTAGTGTAAAACAGGAATTGGAGGAAGTGTCGATGATGGCAAAAGCTGCACCAGAGATGCCTCATATTGTAATTTTCATTTTACTCATCATTAAGAAACAAATTACCCGTAATTATTCATGCTTTGCTGTGTCGTTTAAAATTATTTTACTCACACTTTTCAGAATGAAGAGCCTAGTGTAGTGAAAGTGGAGGAAAGAAGGGAAATAAAAAGGATCTTCAAATTAATTCAGTATAACAAAGCTTTGCCTGAAATTAGTTTTCACGTTTCCGAACCAAGTGTTAGAAGTGACTGGAAGTTTTATTTTACACTCACCCCAAGAAAGCCCTGCGAATACAGTTTACAATATTGCCAGTACTTAGGGATGTGGGTCAAATTGATTTCAGCGACAGGACGTCCGTCAATTGCTGCAAAATTTAAAGTCTCCTTCAAGGATTTGTTCGACAACGAAAAACATAGTCGTAATATTTTACTATTTATGGGAACTAGTATCAATTACAATCTTTAAGCCGTAATCTTAAAGTATATTAGCTACTATTTTCACATCTATAATCTATTAGATTAAATTGCATGTGTACAGAAATATCGTCATTAAAGGAATTCAAACCGAAAATGAAATTTGGATGGTTGGAATGGATTTCCACAGCTCAACTTGGAAATCTTGTGGATATTAGAGAAAGCTTTGTCGTTGTGTTGGAGCTAGAGCTGTATCCGGAAGGAACATATTTGTATCCCGAAGATGTAATACTCATTGCTTATTAATTATTAATTACTTGCCTAATCCGTATTAATGACTTTATTGATGAGTTAATTGGTAATTAAAGGCAATCAAAATTACACATGAATCTTAAAAGAAAATCCTTATGTAAACTCTTCTTTTTCAGAGAACAAATGAAACTAAAACTGTAGAATGGAAACTTCCTAATATTCAAGCTGTGTCTCCTGATTGCGAAACTAAAAATGTTTCAACAACATTTACCGTTGGAAGGGAACTTGGAACATATACCCTTTGGAAAATATACATTTGTTATTATGAAGATTACATGAAAGTAGGCGTGAAGTTAGAAGATTCAAAATGGAAAATGGCTTTTGCATCATGGACTATTGATTTGTATAATTACAATTATCCTGAGGATAAAAATATTCTGGCTCACTCATGTAAGTAATTCAAACCTCATTTAAACCCAACAATTAATCATTTGTAATATTATTCATTGATACTGAATGAATAAGTAATGAAAGTTTGTCTTGTTTAACAGTTACATATGCAAAGGAATACAGTGTATCATCTGGAGCTATAAAGGATTCATTTTTCATTTCATTGAAAAGAATTTACGACCAGAAAAGACATGACGATAACGACTACTTTACGATTGTAATCGAACTAACTCTTTACGGTAAAGATGCAAAGTTGTATCGGGATGTCACCATTTGATGACCCTTGTATCGATATCAGATACGAATATTATAGGAAAATGCTAGTTTATAAGCATTTGGTATGGCATAATACATTTATGCTCGTATTTAAGTGGGGTGATAAAAGTCTTGACTGCAATTAAGCTTTCCGAAGCCAATTAATCACTTTGAATCGCGACAATGTTTAGATTGTGCAAATCTTCTTTTACTATCTCTATAAAGGTCTTTGCCTTCAAAAACTCTTACTAGGAAATATAGGTAAGTAAAAACGTTGTTTGCCAATGTATCTTCCTATTGAACTGAAACTGTCTGAGCTAGAAAAGAGATACATACATGTTACATTTGTATTGTAATATCATGATTAGAATATAATACCTGTAGGTATAGATAAAATATACCTAATAAGTCCAGGGACAATTCTACATATAAAAGACTGGGATCACTTGGTAAAATTGGAAAAATTCATTCTTCAAATATAAACAAACTATTATGTGCATTAATACATATTGATTAGTGATTGTATTACTTTTAATTATCAAATTAACGTTAATTTATGCACTGCAATTTTGCACTTCACTTATTTGTAAGCGATTTTATTCATTGCTGTGTTCTACACGAAAAATAAGTTTTGTTCGTTTGTATTTAGTACTTTCGTTTTTCCTAATTATTGCAGATGGTAAATAATTTCAAAACAATTTTTCCTATTTTACTTAGTGACCATTATCTCAACCTCGTCTGCTATCTCTAGCCAATGCGTTCCTGAATCACTTTGTAACGTGTAACATGTCATTTTCCCTATGCTCTGCGTTACCTAGCTATACAAAAAATTGGTCGTCTGACCGGTTTATATACATATATTTGTGATCCGCATTTCAGACAATCAAGATTATGTTGTATGTGGTCGGCATATTGATGCATGCATACGTCTACCCACCAGTTGATAGTTTATTGCATGGAATTATCATGACAGATGAATTGCTACATTGTATTTAATTTTTGTACCAAACGAATACTCGTGAGATAGAACAAACGGAATAAATGTTTTTTGGAATTCTACGTGTGTGAAAATATCGTTTTTATCAGTAATTATACAATTATTTTCACATACAAATTATCATGCATCTTTTAACATGCAGTTTTCTTACTGAATCGCAATGCTGGGAAATAAGTACCTAATCAGTTTCTATTAATGAGGTGAAATGCCCTTAATTAACTTTGCATGTGGTCATATTTTACATACAGGAAATTTACAACCTATGAAATACTGGCTTCCAGCATATAATACTTACATATTATCTGTATTGGCATACACCTATAAAACAAGTTTATCGTGTCATCATTGCAATACAATTGAATTTCGCATGGAAAGTTTTATAAAATGAACATTTTTGATGTAAAACCTTATGAATGTTTCAGTTAATGAAGACTTGCCAAAAAGCAACCAGAAATCCTGAACATAGCGTAATTTTAAGTACCTAAGCAAGTATTAAACATAATTATTGCATGTAGAGTAAGGTTTTAGTTAATATTGTTCTATGTAACTAATGTAAGTGTGAAGTATAAACATAAACGACAATAGGCACAAGTGGTAGAGCTTCGGGAGCATCATTCGGCTCATCTATAGTCCGGTCACGGACAATAGATTGATTTTCATAACTCAGAGACTGTTAAGTTGAACTCTGGATTCATAGAATGCGCAGAGGTTTGAGATTCCCAACTACGTGAACAAGTGTGTAAAAACTAAGAACAGTTACAAATATGACAGGAGTAGTCTCAGGCTGTCAGGCTACGAAGTACGAATATACCTAAATCTTTCCAGCTTCATGTAATAACAGGAATTTACAGTTTTATGTGAAACTCAGAAATGTAGTAGGTATTAAAATATCATCACATTTTTAATCCACTTGCAGTATAGCGTATACACATGTTGGCAAATATTTAAATTCCTGAAGAATCAGAATAGAGGAATCAGTATGCACAGTATACAGAGCTATATAGGTACTTAAATACGATACCTAAATATTTAAGTACCTACACCACATTACATACGTTCCTGAAGATATAAAGTGGTTGTCAAATTATATCCTTGGAGGTACAAATAAATGTACCTGCAACATTTCATACATCGTAATGTATAAAATGTCAATGATTTGGATCAGCAGTCCTAGTAATTTACTCAATAATTATGAAGCTAAGCGTGCAGTAGTAATAAATTAATAATCTCATTATTGCACTTATTATTATAATAGTGTACATATTATGGACATGATGTCATAGGGGCTTATTTTTTGCATGTGTAAACTGTCTTTAATAGTATGAAAGCAATGTTTTATGTACTCCACTCCCTGACTGTGTGTCTGTTTCTGTATCATCTCATGAATTGTGAAGTGTGAAGTGAGAAGAAAACTCGTTATTGATAGATCAAGCTGTCAACAAAGTTGCTGCCACTCGTTAGCCTTCGTAGACAATAATCAGCAAATATAATAAATATAAGTAAAAACCATTGGAAGTAAACAATTTGCTTGAAGAGCCATTCAAATCTAATTATCTGCTACACTTCAGGTGTCCATTACCAGACACATTTTTTAAGTGCCTAGGTATACTACCTACATAAAAGCATTCTTAAATACATACTAACATTCTTCTTAACAAGACGATAAATCCACATCGTTATATATACAAATATACAGCCATATTAAGTGTTCTTTTATACGTGTAATCAAATGATTTTATTCATTTTACAAGTATTTAAATACATTCTTGTTATCAGTTATGATATATTAAACTACACGCACTACACTCTGTAATTTTGTTAATGTTCATGTTTGCAAGTAATTCGAATAAATAATTTGGACTGCTGGGCTTCAGGGAAAGCGTTTCTTCCTTGAACTCCGTGTTGAAGATGGCTGAAGGCTAATAAGAGCATAAATTTTATATTATGGTCTATTTTGGTTTCCTAGAATAACTTAATTTATATTACGGTACAATAATGGGCATCATTCTACTAAATCTGAAATTGCATGCACTTCAACACATAGAGAGAACTGCTCTTCGCTTTAACCGTTTTTATGGCTCTACACAGTTATATAAATGCATCTGTCAAAAGGCACAGACGAAACGAACAGCTCTGCAGTCAGAAGAATACTGTAACGAAAGACAACCGTGTTGATGCTTTGAATCAGACAATTTATGATAAGATTGCCGATCGTCCGCAGTCCGCACGTTCTACAGATATGCTTCCTTGTCTTCCTTGAATTGAGCATACTTACTGTAGTAATCCTCCAAAAAGCAGTCAAGTGGGCATATTGCAGTAATAAACGTTGAGGGATTTCTTATTCCACGAACCAAGGACGAAGGACTATTTTATTACTAATAAGTTTTTTTGAAATACAATTGAATCTGTTTATAAACGTAAGATTTTAGCGTAGGACCGTTTACACTGTATATTCTATTCTTGATTGCTTTAGTTGTATATCTAGAAAATTAATTTATGTTGTTTGCACAACGAGAAAAAATCTTCACACATGTCCTTATCGCTTTATCAGCAAATAGTATTCTGTAATTCTAATTAATGAAGAACAAGAAGTTGCGTGATAAAGTCGATCAATTCCTCTTGATTGCTATCTCTGTAACATTCATAAAAACGGTTCATCGGCATACCTTTGTGCACTATTTTTCCATGTATAACATACGCAATGCTATAAATATTATGAAGTAATGCTGTGTAGATTTATGTAGGTGGGAGTTCATATATTACTTCACTAATAATTCATAGCAATATGTTTAGTTTTTCAGTGTAATTTCCTAATATGGAAAGACAAATAGTTGTGTACAACGCTACAAATACATGCGATGCACGTTATGATAAACAAGTGTTGTGTTCAAGTCGGCTGCTACAAGTCTGCAAGTGCAGCATAAATTATAAAATAATATGTGTACCTAAGCGAACTTGGCCTAGGTATGTAAATGTTATATCATTGCAAACTCTATTATTATCGTTAAGTACTTTAAATCATTGTGGATTTCCATTGCATGTACTGATACACATACCTAAGTGTCTATAAAAGAAATTCCTATATAGGTAGGAAGGTACCAAGAATTCTAGATTCATCGCATGGCTTTTGTGTGTAGGTGAATTTGGAAACAATGTTATATATATCCATAGGTGTTTGTAAATTGTATTTTGTATTATATGCAAAGCAGGTACCCACCCAGTACAAGGAAAAGAATAGAAGATGGAATATGATGAATTGCGTATTTTGTGTATAAAGAATTGACATTTACATTATGGAAATACTTATTGACACTCAGTAAGCTGCTGTGTTATTTCGTTGCTCGTATTTTACACAAACAAGACCATCCGCCTTGATTGATGTGATCTATGGTGAAACCCAAGTAGTAGCTAGTGGCTGTGTCTTATAGAATAACAATGAGTAAAGGTTTAGAAAATGTGATGGAGGTGTGTACGACGTTGTATTGCAATGTGGTAATATAAACGAAGAGTGGGGTCCCTACACACAAACAAGTGCCTGACTGATCTGGTGGCACTTGACTGGAATACTTTTGTTCGCATTAGCATTTAGTGGCTGTATACTAAGTTGTCAAGTGATGTTACCTTCTCGCGTGGTAGGAAGGGTGCCATCGCCACTGATTGGGACACAATAAGAATTTGAGGAAATCGATCATATTAACTTGGCTGAAAAATGCAGTCAGCACAGCACTAGCATTCCACAAAGCCTCAAAGACCTACCTATACACACTCCTACTCAAATAAACCAGTCACTACAAACCTATACATATTTATTGCTGTAAACAGATGCAACAAAGTAAACACACGTACAGGCAGACGAATGTAAGTTATAAAGGTAAATACCTACTGCCACGTTTCAAGCTACCAGCAACCATACAGAATGAGACTGGAGACACGTCTATTAGGGAGGTATGAGGTATCTATCTGGTATCTCACTAACAATAGTAGTTTAAGGAAGCCCCATCAATTACCATACCTACTTTGGTTGAACGAAGCAAACGACCACTACAACATCCTTGGAGACCTACATCACAGAATTTTGTCAAAGAAGTCAACATTGATGACAAAGACAAACCAGCAATATCAACAAGGACCATCTTCGGGAGAGAGACACCCAAAAATTGTGCCACCAACCTCGGAGGAATTCTGCTTTCGGTTTGCATTGCATAGACCGTATCCCATCATCTTGAACTGCTAATACCTCCCACTGTTTTGTCATTGTCTCTGGTGAAACCTACTCTTTTGTTAGCAATAGTGAGTCATTCCTTGAACCATGTTGGGGAGATACAGTTTCTGTCTATTTTCTTTTTAAATATCTGTATCTCACCGTAAATTGCTGGATTGCTCAATTTTCTTTAACTTCGTAGTAAAGGTTTTTTGTTCTTCTGGGTAATTTAGATGAGATGGTTGGACATTTTTATCCACGCTTATTGTTACTTTGTTGGCTTTCCTGTATGTGTGCAGCAGTCACCTTCTTTTTACATCTTTGTGGTCAACTGGTTGCCTTCGACATTGAGCTGTCACTTGTTTGGCCAATACATAAAATACTGCATGAGTTTTTAAAGGAAACTAATTTGCTTGGCAGCAAGTGTACATAACTAAAGCTAATGTTTACAATATTCATTACTAATTGCAATTCATAACTTAATGAAAACGAACAATTTGCATTACAAAACAATTAATTATACTTACCCACACTTCTTTAACACTAAAAATTCTAAAGTTCCAGCCCAAGACATCATTAACTTCATATAAATCTCCATTTTCTTTCATCAACAATTCACAATCACACGAACAAAAGGTTCATGAGAATTGCATTGTATTCCTTAATTCCTTCGAATTCATCTCTATCACTGCATTTGAATTAGTAGCACACACACATTTTTTAAAGTACTCACACCTTGCTGAGTTTCACAAGAATTTTAATTTCGCCAATCCGCCCATAATTACAAATGCCACCCCAGGTGCAGTGTAAAAACAGAATTAAACATTTCTTGAACATGGATTCCTAGAGTATTAGGTGCGAACGAGAATGAAGAATGTGATAATTTCACAAAGACAAAGTCCAAATTACAATCGTAAATGATAGCAATTGTAAATCCATAATCATTTACGACAAACTGCCGGGTACTTAATAGACTATGTTTATGTACCTTCTCCTTCTCAAACACCTGCTGGAATAATTAACCATACTAACCTGCAGTCTAATTGCATTTTTTGCTCTTGACATTCATATTTTAATTGCCCTTTTACGCAGTACTCTTGCCAAGATGCAGCTTCTTAAACGTATTTCTTATCTTAACTGACGTGCTTTGTCATTTTTGTTGTATTTCATTGTAACAAGAGCTTCCCTCCATCCAGATCACACACTGTGAGCTGAATTCATAACGATGCCAAAATAACTAACATAAGTGGATGCGCAAAAAGCAAACAGATACATTTTCATGTTCAATCAATAAACAGGCATATTAGAGATAACAATGGGAGCGAGGTAGCACGCAGTTGTCCACTCTATCAAATCCTAAAATGCAATTTGCTTTCTTATATACATACAATTCTTTTTTGACCATTAAATAGTCAAGCAGTCTATCGATCATATAATTTGGACACAGTTTCTGTCTTTTATAGCTCTACCATAGCACAACATGCATGCATGCCTATAATGTTTACTTCTACAAGCAAATAGAATCAATTAATAAGTGCTCTAGGCAAGGACGGACACAATTCGTATAATATTATTGCTTTTGCTATGCTATGTTTTGCCTGACGAGCATTTCTACAACTGTATATTTACACTACCATCACTTATACTTACAAAATTGAACCAGAGACCTGCCCTTTTCACTGTTACCTGGCTTGGCATTCATAACTAACTTGCAATTAGCTTGATGGTTGTCACTTTGGATATATGATAGGAAATCTGCATAGGAGTTCGCAATCCAATGTATTGGTATTGAAGATTTGATAAATTATATGCTTTCCTATTTCATTGTTTGACATTAATCACCGTGTAACTCAATGCGTGATAATGATAAGATAACGTAGGCAGATATTGTATTGTTGTCTTTGTTTTAGTACCTACTCTTAAATCTTTTTGTTCGATGCACTTTTTTATTGTCATTCCACTCTGGAGCATGTTCTGGTAGTAGTTCAGGATCAAGATCAAGGAATAATAGTTCTACTCTATTTACCTATACATTTTGCAGTGCAGGGTGCTTTTAAACGAAATATGATGCCTGCGATGATGATGTTTATGCATGAATGCTGACAATGGAACAAATCACGCAAGTCATGCATGATTTTGTAACATGTAAATATGCATGCAAATTTCAATTGCAAAATGCCTTAAGGTTATACTTACATCAGCTCTTGTAAATGATTATGTATGGAAAGTATATTTGTAGTGTAGTATGTGTCATGTGTGCAAAGATGTTCTGATATTTTTAAGCGTGGTTGGTAGTTGGTAGGATTGAATTAATAAGTTTGGAATTGTGTACACCCTGGATGTTGTATGCAATGCAACATGCCCCGCTGAGCACCTCATCACATTAGTTCCGATTTAATGAAATCGATTGAAATGCAAATGTCGTCGGTAGAGAAACAAGTTGGGATTGATGTGAGCGACAGAGTGAGTAAGAGTTTGGGACACACCAAGACAAGACCTAACGAATAAATAATAATGAGGCTGAAAAAGATGTACAAAACATAATCGTATCTGAGTCAAATAAGAAGATCAGATAATCATCAGTCTTGTGGTCTGGTCTGGGATCTTCCTGAAGCTTGATTACCTTGAATAATTGATAATATTATTGAAAATTGTCATGTTATAAAAGCTCTGCATACCAGATACAATTAAATACAGCCCTATAAACTAACGCCTCTCTTATATAGCATGATATTTGGCGTTGCAAATTTATGTGCCAAGTGGGCTACTTACTATACTACAGCTGGGATCCTCATGAATGAATCGTCCAGGAAGTCCAAACCCTAACCCACTGGTCATTGTGCACTTAGCTGAACATACACAGATACATTGATGTGCTTGTACATATACAATAACATGTTTTTCGTGGATGTATTATTTTAAAATAGGCCGAACCCTTTTGGATTCAACTTAGACTCGTCGGAATTCTCTGGATACAGTTTATATAACAATAAAAGGTAGCATCTTAAATGCTCCATGCGATTATTATACACTTACTCCAGTTCATCTCTCATTATCGCCCCTCCTAATCGCTAATAGCTATTGGAATGACGAAACTACTGTGAGACAAAACGTATAAATACCGAAGTGTGCCACACAATTGGCATACCATTCATCTCCAGCACTTTTGTGACTACAATCATCTTACAATTCAATTATTACTTCGTAACCCCCAAAAATCCTCAAAATGAACAAGACTTTGTTGGTCGTTTTGGTAAGAATTTCAAATATTCATATTGAAATTGAAATTCCTATAAGTTTTCGAAACTCAAAATCGGTTTTATAATTGGCATTTTCAAACATTTTACAGGTTTTGGCTGCCTTCGCTGCCGTTGCCTTCGGACAAGCCCGCTACCCCGCTGGTGTCCACCCTGCCAGTTGCCCAAATTACCCATTCTGTAACACCGCCGGACTCGGAGCTCCTCTTGGATACACTTTCGATCAACGTCATGGATATCCAGCTGGTAATTAATAATAAAAGAATCGCTCCGAAAATTCGGGTATTTGATAACATGGAACACGAATAGATTCATTATGTAAAATATTATTACTTTCAGGCATCCACCCATCCACCTGCCCCAACTACCCATATTGTTAAATATCTGCCCACTGCTTATACGACCCGGATTTACTGCTAATACTTCAACATGTCTACCTAAACACCATATCTGTATTTTCGACTAATGCACCTGTATTTTGTATACTCGATATTTTTTGTACTTTAGTCATCTTAGATCCAAATTGCATTTCGAATAAATAATTGGACATTATATAAATATGCATATCAAAAAACTTGTTTGTAAATTGAATTGTTTTTCATTGCTGCTTACGTGGTTCACTAAATTAGAATAATATAATACTCACTAAACCCAACATGAACTTGTGGACAACTCGCAAACTTAGGAATTAAGTATCCAAAAATAGTCGTTTCTCTCAACTTTTTTCATTACGTGTTTACAGCGATCCACTATCTGAAAAACATTTGTGTAAACAGACCTTTTCTCAGTACCCTTACCACTACTTTAAAACTTCCAATCTATCTGGAAACAATGATAGGTTTATCCTAAACCTTCCAATATACCTAGAAAACTAACTTTGTCCCAATAGGTTTTTCCTAATCCTTCCAATGTACCTGGAAACCTAACTTTGTCCCAATATAGGATTTTTCTAATCCTTCCAATGTACCTGGAAACCTAACTTTGTCCCAATATAGGATTTTTCTAATCCTTCCAAACAACATAAAAAAGCAACTTTACTACTGTGGCTGTGAGACAAAAAAGTATAAAAACCGAAGTGTACCACACAATTGGTACCATTCATCTACAGCACTTTTGTGACTACAGTCTTCTTACAATTCCATTGTAACTTCTTAACCCCCAAAAATTCTCAAAATGAACAAGACTTTGTTGGTCGTTTTGGTAAGAATTTGAAATATTTACGCTGAAATTGCTATAAATTTTCGAAACTCAAAATCGGTTTTATAATTTACATTTTCAAAAATTTTTACAGGTTTTGGCTGCCTTCGCTGCCGTGGCATTCGGACAAGCTCCTCTCCCCGCTGGTATCAACCCTGCCAATTGCCCACATTACCCATACTGTAACACCAACGTACACGCTCCTTTTAGATATCCAGCTGGTAATTAATAATATAAGAATCGGTTCAAAAATTCGGGTATTTAATAACATGGAATATGAATGGATTAATTATCTAAAATATTATTACTTTCAGGCATCAATTCATACAACTGCCCCGGCTACCCATACTGTTAAATATCTGTCCACTGCTTATACGACACGGACTTACTACTAATACTTCAAGATGTATTTTATCTGTATTTTCGACTAGTGCAACTGTATTTTGTATAAACGTTATTTTTTGTACTTTAGTCATCTTAGATCCAAATAAATAATTGGTCATTATACAAATATGCATATTAAAAAACTTGTCTGTAAATTGAATTGTTTTTCATTGCTGCTTGCGTGGTGCACCCAATTAGAATAATATCATACTCACTAAATCCAACATGAACTGGTGAGTAAGCATTAGAGCAATTTCTAAATTTTTATTATTTTATGGTGCCATAATTGATAATGAATGAGAGAGTGATTGCAGTCTCATCATAACACATTTATACTTACTGCATCCATCGTGGCAATAATAATAATAATAATCCTTTAGGACGGGGTCCGTCGTGTACATTCTTATTATTATACACGTTATCGCCGCAAAGGTCGAGTCAACAACAGGGCAACCCTTTTACTACTATACGATTTCGTATCCTCCGGGGATTTAGAGTTCAACTCTTATTGTAAATGATATGACTGAATCATTTTTGTATAACGCTGTGTTTTGGGTGTTAGGAGAGCTAAACACTTAATAGAGAAACAACAGCCTCATACTTGTACTTGAACTGGAAGCTTATTTGATACTAATAAGTTAATGGGCAACAGCAATATAAACCTGGGAAAACATGTAGGGAAATATAACATGCTTGTCCATATAAAGTGACTGCACTGTACTGGGACAAGTTATTAAATCCATATAATATGAAGGCAGAAACACTTGGCCCTATTGTATGTTAACTGAAGCATTTCTTATCACACAACTTAATAACCATGGGATGGGAGTGAGTATCAAAAGAAAATGTTTGAGATCATGGTGCAATAAAATCCCCCTGGAATAACGCAAGTGCTAATTGAATCTTAATTGGATTTGATAGATGATCGAAGTAAACATGTTTATCTTTTATGGAAGACAGAAATATTATATACACCAGCATTCTCAAATACAACATGAATATAAAACCTTCTTTCTATTTGTATTTACAATCAATATCATTTTTCAGTTTCATTTCTGCAGCAAAATTCCATTTCATTATTTTCAGTAGCTTCAGTTTATAAACATTGAAACTAATTGTAGGTTTTTTTTGAAAATTTAATTTTTATTTCTACAAATACATACATTCATAGGTTTAAATTTGGGAACATTTGATATTATTTTCATACTTCTGACTTCTGTGTAAACTTAATTTGGCATAATCCTATACATTTAAAAGGAACTAATTAGGTTTTCGACTTTAGTGCATAACGAAATTCAACTTTTATGATGTGTGTCATACATAATGTCACATTACACATACAAAAAAGATGCGTCATAATCATATTCATATCATTATGTACTATCCCTGTTAAATTTGTATGAACAACGAGCATTCGTGTGCTCAAAAGTATAATTTTACCACACTGATACGCACAATTTCAGCCTTCAATTTTACACCTTTACATGCAAACCCAATCTATAAGCACCCTTTAGCGTTTTCACCAAGATATTTTGACATTGCAGCCACCGCATTGTGCCACCCATTTCAACAATTTAGTTCTTTTAACATGGATTGAGACTATACTATGACAAATCTTTTGAACTAAAATATGTAAGAAACTATATAAAAATACTAGCTAATAATATTGTATGTATGCATTCAATAGGAAGTTATTACTCTACTACACCAAACCAGCCCTGTCTGTGCATTCTACTATTTAGTACATAGAGTATGTATCATCCATGTACTAAATAGTAGAATGCACAGACAGTCATATTATTTGTGCTTTAGTGAGTTGAACGGAAGACTGACACCAGAGTGCACAACAACAACCCGAAGTTATAGAAAATTGTATCAGAATGGAAAGGCTAAGAAAACAAGTCATAATAAAGTTATTATGGCTCTAGAGTAGTCATCCCCTAAACAGATTTATTTTCCGAAGCTGTAAAGGTTTATTGCAGTCAGGCGTGCCTTGGCTGCTCGCAATATTATGACCGATTGTATATTGTGGTGTATTTTCTACCTTCCTATCTACCCACCTATCAACTTCACTGAGCACTTCACTTTACCTCCATGACGGCTTTAGCACAGTCTTTCTTCAGCTCTCCTATTAACTATTTACATTGTTAGTAAAATACATAAACTCCTATTCTCCCCATGAATTTCATCATAATCATCAGCATAGCAGCTTCTCCAGCCTTCAGGCTCTACATTGCACATTCTTACACACAAACGTATACAGTGACAAAATTTGTAGACTAACTAAACTAACTATAATTTATAATATAATGTGCTGTTTTATAAAACCTACACTTGGTACATTATATTTAGCTTCATAAGCTGTAAGCGCTAGATGTTTCATTTATTTTTGGTTTTGGTTTGCAGTTAGTGTTTGGTACTTTGAATGCAATGAAAACGGAGCATCAATCGAACTAAGATTGCTATTATTTTAATGAGTATGGTCAGATTGAACTTAATTAAGTGCCACAAATCGTTAAAACTTGTTTACGAATGTGTAATATACCTACTGATAATCGGATGTTCCAGAATTCCAGATGTTACTTTTACAAAAAATAATTGAATAATTCATTCCACATATTTGTACTAATACTTTAATAATATGCAGTACCTATACATAACCGTACCATGTATGTACCTATGTACGTAGGTATGTATGTATTTACGTAGGTATGTACGTATGTAAGTATACCTATGTAGGTAAATTACAATTATTATACGATGCCATTTCACTAATGCTAATTTCTTTGTACACATTAATTAATCAAATAGGTAGGTGTATCGAGAAGATAAAAAGAATTAAAAATTAATATCTTGATCATCTTATCTGATAATTTACAAAACAGGTTTATTATACAGTATGGTCTATGGAGACTTGAGTGAGACTAAAATGGTGTGTCGGTGTGTGTATCATAAGTGCTACAATAACGCAAGAGATAATAATATTATTAGTATGAGAGTATGAGTGCCTGAGTACCATAGGTAATAAGTAATATTATGAGAGTGGACAGACGGGAGGAAACTCCACCTTTGCAACCAGCCCAAATAATAAATACCTGAACAAAGTGGATTCATTTGGTTTGGAATGAAGAAATAAACGTGAAGACTTGAAACAACGAAGCCAGCAATTTGGCTCAATCATGTCATGGACAAATTCGTCAAATGAACTTAAAAGTGTAATAATCTTAAGCATTTAGTACGCCTACGGGCAGCTTATTACGCGGACTGTAGTAGGCAATAAAATTAAAATCATAAACGTTTCCTTTTCCACCTTATAACAGTTTGTCCCTACCGAGGACTTAAAATTCCTACAGGATAATACCATACTCCTAATACTTATTTGTACTACAATGGTTTAATAAGTAAAGTAATAATTTCCTAAAAATACAAGTTCATCGACTAAACCGGGGTACTTAAAAACATAGTGATTGGGAGTTGTTGTATGTATAAGGTATGAGTAAAATTTTCTGCATCTATAAAGTAAGCACCATACCTACATAAATATTATGACGTATACTATAAAGTTTATACACACAAAACGATTGTTGCTACGCTTATTAGTTATAACCAAAGTATACATTATCAAGAGCAAAATCGTGGAGTAGACATAAAAATCACATTTAGATTATCATTATCGACAACGGAGCGTTAACAAAGACCGAGTTATAGTTTAATGGAGAAAGAATAAAAATAAAATTAGTCATAACCATCTAGGTCGCGTTGTATGGAGTATAAAGGCAAAGTTCATGTATAATTCATATATAAAGTCAAGTCAAGTCAAGCAACTTTCCAGCGATCCCACCCTAAATCGAAGTGCAATCGTGATCCATTAGATTCCTCATAGCTCTATAACAGCAGCAACACAATATTGGAGTGTTCATGCTTTACTTATATTATATTATTGCCATAGTCCGCAGGGTTGGGGTATTATTATTATTACTTTATGACAGCGACAATGATAAAACAGATTGCTTTGATTTTTTCACTTGTACAAGTATAATACTCGCTCAGTTCTATATGCTAAAAATGTTAACGGCTAAAGAGAAATGTGGATTGTAATGTTTATTACGGTAATGTAGAGAGTCTAGTTAGCACGAAGTTTCGATTAGGTCCATTAAATGAAATAAGAATTTGCATTTTATTGCCATGTGCTTTAGGTACCAATACACTCCATGACGGGAATGACACATTTGATTGACAATATATATTGCATGCAGACTGTGTGTTACAAAGCCTGCGTCTGCTATTTAGTACTTTGGATTATTAGTAGTATGTAAATGATTATACACGTCAGATTTGTAACACTTTGTTTTGACCAGGGTGACCAGCAGACAGAGCTGTGATATGTGATCTGCATAACAAAACTCGTTTTTGCAGCATTTATGTGCATTAGTGAT
This sequence comes from Pogonognathellus longicornis, assembly GCA_034694085.1. Taxonomy (NCBI): domain Eukaryota; kingdom Metazoa; phylum Arthropoda; class Collembola; order Entomobryomorpha; family Tomoceridae; genus Pogonognathellus; species Pogonognathellus longicornis. The sequence goes on along the minus strand of JAQFYB010001320.1, from coordinate 12,271 downwards.
GTTGGCTTGATATCTCTCTTTACATATATGGAAGTTTGTTGTGTCTAGAGAATATAAATCTGTTTCGCACGTAGGTATCTCTTGTACAGTGAGTGAACTTATGTGTTTGAACAAGAAAAAAGGGCGACATTGGCATGTTTAAGATTTAAAATGTTTTGAAAGGGTGAAATATGTGTTTTTATATTTATGAGTGTTGTATGTTGTTGCATGATAAAAGAGTTTGGATATAAGGATATCAATTAAAATTTGAGGAGGTAAAAGATGAAACGCATAGCTAAATGGAAAGAGTGGCTAAGCTTAGATCGTCAGACGAGAAAAAGAAATGTGGAGAAAAAAGGAGTTAAGCAGCAACAGAGTTAAGTTTTAAGAATTCTGTAGTAACTACTCGGCCGGATTCGATTAGGTGAGGATAGACGTAATAATTTCAGTTTAGGAGCGGGCAAAAAAGGTCGCTTCGAAATTTCGGGTCGGAAGGGTGAGGAAGTTTACATGAATAATTGAAGATCATGAAGTTCACTGATGAAATTCAAGTGTCCTTTGAGACAGTCGGAAAAGGAGAAGAGCTCGGGCAAAAATCCGCTGCAGAAAAATTGAGGAGCCCGTGCAAATTTCACCCGAGGGAATCACGCCCAGACTCAATTTTATTATATTTTTCAATTTGCTCTGCTCCTTCTACCATGCCATCATGTCTTTTCTTCCTTGGCCTATTCTCTCATCCTTTCCTTATTATATACTTTCCTCTTTGTGCTTTACCTTCATCATGTATGTGTACATTCCCAAACTATATTATACATACACTCCACTACTTTACATATACACAAGCAGAACATGTACACAACAATAGTCCTCTCTAAACTACAACATCAAAGAAAAACCAAGTGACTGGCTACTAACAGAACATAAGCAGCACACACCGTTACTCTTCTTTCTCTAGCACATCCTTTTCACTTATTTCATTGTGACTCTACACAACACAACTCTCCTGGTGCTATATACCTAGTTAACTTTTTTATTTCAACTTTACACAACCCTTCCTTCCAGCACAAGTAATGTCTCACTACATCTGTATACTTACTAACGTGGATAATATGTAGTAGTACCACAATATGGCTACATATACCAAATAAATACGGGTAGGATATATGCAGTCACTAACACTTGTACCTTACCTACATAGTTTCCCAGTACACTACATGATATCACGGAACTTCTGTAGAATTGAACATCTATGTAGGCACTAGTGTATTACCTATGTGTATGTATAGCGTTATGTGTATAGAGGCACTACTGGTACAGTAGTAGGAGTCTAGGTACTCTCTGTGTACTTGTTCAGTCTCAAGATTCACTTATGAGTTTTATGAAATGACGCTTAGTTCCTCGTCAGCTCTTCACTTTTTCTCGTAAATTTTTATGGCCAGGCTCTACTTTCATTTCATATCACTACCGTTTTCATTGCATCATTTTTCTTAGCCATGTACCATTCCTGATTTGATGTTAGTGCAGTATAAAACATCTGTTTGTTTTACTACTTTCTTTTTCTCATCTCTGATTGTGTAGCTCATAACGTAGTTTTATGGCTTCAATCTCATCTCACACTTCAATTGTATCAGCCCGTACGTAATAATAAATCAAGGAGAAAGTCATGTTACTTATTAATCAACACCTGATTCCCAAAAATATGAATGATGAATCCTCATTGAAAGGTATTTACATGAATTGAATCACTAACATTCAACCTTCAAAACAGACTTTTCTCTCTCAAGTTTCTCCTATACAATAAAACTATCCGTGTTTTTAAGTACCTTGTTTTTCCATAATCTGTAAAAACGTGTAGGTATAATACGTAGGTAAGTTGCAATTATTGTAAAGCTTTTTTATGTATTTTTTGTATTTGTAACACAAATTCCTTAGTAATTATTTTTACAATTATTTTTATACTTATAAACTTATATAATAGGTCAACTAGATGAAAGGTACAGATATTTTCGTATCGATGAATTTAGTCACAAAATGGATTTAACCAAGTTTGGTAGTTGGTAGAGTCTAAAAGCTTGGATTTAACTAAATATTTGTTAAACTGTTTAGAATGTTAATGCACACATGTATTTAATCTACCAATGATCAATCTATCAAAATAAGACATCTATAGTCTATACTATGTGTTGTCTGATTCTGTTATGGATTCACAGATGTTTACAAAATTAGTGCGACAATATTTAGACTTATTTTCATTGAGGAGAATACAAAACGAGAGACTACATGACATAATAATACAAAACATTGCATTACAGTTACCTCCTGCTGTTTCGGCCCGTGCTAAGTAACTGACACTATAATATAGCAACAAGAAATTCTGTTCCACCCGTAGCCAATGTGTAGTAAAAGCACACAAAGGTAACAATCTAAGCTGTAAGCTGCACAAGTATAAACATTACTGTGTCTCAATAAAGGTAGAAGGCAGAGTGAGTGAGTTACATGGTAGCAAGGTGGATAAAATAAGTAAGAGTCTTACGGTGTACTTCCCTATAATAATAATCTACGCATACCTTGTGTTTGTAAGCAAGAAGAATAGGAAATCAAGCTCAGGTTACTTTACTTGGCTCGCAGTACTTGTGTTGCATTGTGGTCCTTTCCTTTTACGAAAGCAAAGACTAGGAAGAAGGAATGGAAAAGCTAAGTCTATAAAATGCACCTGTGGCTAAACCAAAACCAAAACTAAAGCTCTTATTCAATCCTATCTCACTTTACTTACATCACCTTCCTCCTTCCTACACCTCAATCCAATTTCACAACATCCTTCTCTTGTCATGCCTCCGAATCTGGACGTCAACAACCAACCCAGTCGAATCACCATCTTACTTTTCCCCAACAATGAGATATTTTATGTTTCTGACTTTATTGTAATATATAAGGCCCATTGTTCGTTTTATGTGGTACACCATTTCCATCCGCTACACTAAGTCCACTGTACCGTAGTCCACACAGGAAATATTTCTCGTGTTATTGTTACCATTGAACAACCATACGCATACTTATAGGTCATAAGCCGTAAGTCGTCTGCTGGAATTACCACTACAATAAAAATCGTTTCGTGTAACTCAATAAGTAACGGATTGAAGTACTGAACTGTCAATGTATTGTCCATACAGACGAGCCTAATAATGTATATTGTGTATAAAATACAAATTGTACGAACATATAATATTATATGCCTATACCATAAAGAGTTGTACTAAAATGTAAACATTTTCCGATACAAAAATACCAGTATTCATCATAAATGTGTAACTAGTGAGTGAGAAATATTTGAGGTTGGAGGACTAATAATACACAATACAGTAACTCATGCACCTACTGGTAGCTATACATTTGAGCATCTATAGCAAATGGGTCTTCCTTATACACGTAGCATTAGTCATGAGTATAAAAGCTCCATTATATCTTATTTTAGTTAAAAATTTGAATCTGAGATACTGTAACGTAAGTTTTAACTTTAAGTTGTCATAATCTCTAAAGGTGAAGTTTGAGGTGTTTAAAATTGACACCAAAACATCAATAACATACATAGTTATAATACTAATCTATGTTAAGTATAATCTAGGTTTTCATTTGTATCACTTAGCATAACTTGTAACATATATTTTATTATGGTTATCTAAAAGTGATCCATTTGTGAATATTCAAATACACTTCTTTCTTGATTTAATTTGAAGGAATCTATATAAGAAAAGTGTTAGATCCTAAAATTTAAATATCAATGTATTTTTACTTCGATAGGGTCTTATATTAAAATAAGATTCAATGAGACTTGTTAGATAGATTGTTAGAGTATCTAATAAAACGCTACAAAAAACATCGTATCATGCGCATCAACAGTTACACAAGATTCCTTCAAATTAAAGCAAGAAAGAGGTGTATTTGGTTATTCACAAATGGACCACTTTTAGATCACCATATTATTATTTGACCTAAGTAAAGCATTCGAATCTGTATATATTTATGTATAATTATTAATGCAACATTTTTAATTTTCGTTTTCAGGAGTCGGGTGCAACAAATATATTAAATGTTACAAGTTATGCTAAGTCAGATACAAATAAAAGTCTAAATTAAAGTTAACTTGTAGTAACATAATATAATATATTTGCTACACCTGATTCCTGAATACGAAAATTGAAATATGGCATTAATAATAATATTATAAATATCTGTAGATTCTAATGCTTTACTTAAGTCAAATGGTGATCTAAAATTGATCAATTTGTGAATAATTAAATAAACCTCTTTATTGCTTTAATTTGGAGGAATCTATACGTAACTGTTGATGTGCATGATGTTTATGTAGACTTATTAGATACTCTAAGTCTTATTGCGTCTTATTTTAATATAAGACCCAATCGAAGTAAAAATACATTGACATTTTATATCTTAGTATCTAACACTTGTTTATTTACTGGCAAAGGAAGGTGGGGCAAGGCAATGCGTGACAGTTGTAAAGTTGACCCAATCAAGAGATTTATGAAAAAATAATAATGTGTGAGCATGAAATTGTCGTCACTACAATTTTAGTGTAAGCAAATTGAAATATTTACTGTTCTTGTGATTTCTGAAATGTTAGACAATAATAGCCAAATACCAATCCATTTATGCCTATCTATACATATCTATAGGTACTCTCTACTCTGCTTCATAATGGCATTATTACGTCTAGGTACCCTCATGATTTAATTGCGTATGTATGTGTGTATTTATTATGCTCTAACTCTGAAGCTCATAATAATATTATAACAGTTATTAAGGACCATCTAAGTACTATGTGTGTTTACATATACTCATTCACTATCTGTTGTAAAATGTCCATAATGAAGTTTATTTATTATGGCTCATAAGGCCACAACTCGGAGGAGCGAGTGCTAAGCTGGTTATAGTATAATAAGTATACTTAGTTGAGTATATACTTGTGTGTATATTGCGTCTTTGTTATTAAAGCGTGACAACAGTTGAGACAACTTAACCTAGGCTGAATGAACAGTGTGCACTAAACTACTTTCGGCTGTATTACATAGAAGTGTATTGTTTGAGGTTATACTGTCAATTGTGCAAAAACAAAGGGCCATTCGTCAATGTGTGTAGACATGACAAAATAACAACTACGATGCTCAGCAGCAGGGCTCAACTCAAGAGTTGTCATTTCATAGGTCTATCCTCTTCCGATGTTGCGTTACAGACATAGTAAATAGTCCTAACCTTTGTATATGCTACATACATGAGATATATATTTTAGGTGGTCTGAATTTATACTTACACACACATTTACCCGCATAACACATTACTTTGTAGACACTACATACAACCCAGAAGATGATAATGCCCAATTACTGCAATATATCTACAATATTATCTGTGTGTGTATAGGTGGTATGTTTGTGTGTACTAACACAGCACACTACACATTAAAAGCCTATAAAAATGTATTGTATATAAAGCAAAGCAATTTCATGCATCAATACAACAAGTATGTTTTTATATGTGTCCGGGATGCGTGTTAGAGTTAGTGATAAAGTTATTTTTCTTTGTGTGCGGCTATTACAGAGCGATGGTATAATCTGGAAGTCTGTGCTGTGGACAGGGAAGTGACACTAATAAACTGCTTGCTGATGCTGGTCGGTGTTATGTTGGTGTGGCAATCCACGGTGTGTGTGACGCTTTGTTCAGTCACAGGGTTGACTTGTATTGGATTTAGATTGGTCTTAATGGTTGGTCCATTGGTTAGGAAGCGTAATGTGGTGTGGGTCTCGTCCGACTCTCTGTTGGTCGCTTGCTCAGCCATCAGTTCGTTTTACGATTATTGCACGGCAATTCTTTCCACATATTTATTATTTGCCCCAGAAATCTTCCTTTTATTGTCTATTAGCACACAGAACTGTTCTTAGGGATATCTAGTATCTACCGTATACGTATACGCTCCGCGGATATTAGAAATACATTCTTTTCACGGTTACCGATTGGTTTCTCATTCTTTTTCACGCTTGATTATCTTGCGATAGCGGTTGACACTAAATGACTACAGACCTATGCTGTAAACAACATTGCTAACAATCTGATAACTGCATAGTAAATAGCACACTTCTATTCCATAACATTAATTATACTATGATAATTTTATAACATCATTTTCAAATTATTAGATTCAATATGGGTACTTTTTGTCTTTCAAATATTATTAGGTACCCATATTATTACTACATTTCTGTGGTGCTGGAGAATTGATATGAATGATATTAGTAATAGCATAACGTATTATTTGAGTTGTAAGCTTATCTATGTTAAATCTATATTTTGTATGAAATATTAATACTGAGATACTGATGGATAATTCACATTACATAATGTACAATATAGATAGACACTACTTACACCGTTACACCACTGCTGCCTGCATGCATGGATATACCTACCAAATTACCCTCTTTCTAACATTAAGTAGATATTCGATATATGGTAAATCTAGGTAGGTACCACGTGTAGTAAAGAATGAAGAACCATCCAGGAAATGTACTTGGGCATCATAATATTATTAATTTTTTAAATTTATGGAAAACATTGTTGATTGTAGCATCGAATCCTGCAAGTCCTGTTATATGAATAAAGTTCCGTGTTTATGTTTTGAACAAAAACTTTCCTGAATTTTATTGGGTTACCGTTTGTTTTGAAATATGGTTTTTCAAAATAACCCAATTTCTTAAAGGGTCTACCACGAACTATCTTTAAAAGTAGGACACTAGAACATAATACTCTCATTCAGATAGAATGCAAGAAAGAACGCAATGAGACCTTCATTTCAGTAACAATAATAATGTTTAGTAGTCTGCCTTTATATTGCGGTAATAATAATGTTATTTATACTCTTGAATTTTGCCTGCTCGTGGATTCAACTCACTGGATGTAACGTTTTGCGTTTGGTACAGTTATGTCATGATCTGCCCTTCTTTTACTCAATAAAAGGAATATAAACATTCATTGGAAGAATATAAGGATGGATATTATGAAGTAAAATATTGTATAAGCATATGTAATAAAAAGGAACCTTCGTCCAGTTTAAGGTTATATTATTTACTATTATACATAGAAGCTAATCCAAAGACGGTTCTAAACTGTCAGTGTGGTATTAATACATCAAATACAACTTCAACTACTATGAAGATGTGGCTCAAAGTGAAACTTTTACTTTTATGATCACTACTGTCATCATGGTCGTTTATGGTACAGTTCAGTGGTAAACACCGGCTTAAAAAATCATAGCGTTAGGTAAGTATTGTATTTCCAAGTAAACAAAATTTCTCTAAAATAAATTCTGACTAATCTCATTACTTGTACATTTGTGAGCTGTGAAGGGCAGAGCTAGTTTACCGCAATAATAAAATATTGGCTCTTTCCAGGATTCTATGCTGTAATGTAACCTATATTAGGTAGGTACCTAATCTGATAAATAAAAGCCTAGATATTGCCCAATAAAGTGGAACACTGCATAATCAACTTCTAAGAATATTTACAGTTTGAATATTCTATGAAGAAAACCCTAAAACCGTTGTGTAACGAAGTGTACGGAGTTGACAAGTGCGTCATTTCATGAAGCCTTGAATGTGTTTCGGCTCGTGTTCTTATTGTTATTTAATTTTATCCAGGCGTATCACTTTAAACCGTATCTCATTATCATTACCATCATTTTGGAAACTAGCCAGAGCTAAATTTTGTTTAAACTGAGCACAGTTGTTGAAGACACTCAATCAAGGCTTAGCAAGTGTCCAACTTACCCTCAATTTCAATTTAAACGTCGTATCTCTACACTAAGTCCTGTCAATCCCATGATGACATCAGCTGCTCAATTTTGCGCTTGTACAAAAGTGTGGGTAGCACAATAGTATATTGTAAAAGTAAGTAGTGCTTACAAATACATAGTGCTTTGTCATTTATCCGGTCATTAATTGATTCAATGAGATGCAAACTAAAGTGTTAGCCTTTTCTTCCGTTTCTCACCTCACTTGACATCGGGCGCAGTCAATGGGTTGTTTAAACCAAGTGTATATATTATCAACCCACTTGGGACTAGAATGGAATTGTTCCCTGTGGGTAACCAATGAAACATCCATACTTTATAATACACACACATATACACTTACAGCAAAACTGGATAAATGTATTTTTATAAGCTATACATAGATACAAATTGACTTTATAAGCTTAGTGTGTATTTACACGTAATCTGATATTATTATCCCCACATTGCACTGGTAGTGCTAGTAGAATTACTTATAATGTATTCTTTAGTAGTGCCTTCTCCCTTTCTAGTTTCAATTTCAATTCGTTGCTCATCCTACTACTACTACGCAACACAAGCCGTACTTACAACTGAAGGGTGAATGCTCAACTCTCTTACAAGTCTACCCGTATCGGAAAATCGGAATATCTCTAGCATACTTTATATAAATAGTAGGAAGTTTATAATTCCCTTGTAATTCGAACACAAAGGGAAGCGGAAAGAGATCAATTAGCTGTTTCACAATGGAGTGAGATATAGTTCCTAAATTGGAAAGGAACAAAGCGGATAATCGGGGAAAATTCGGGTAATACACGGATAGGGCAAGGGTCGCCTTTAAACTTGTCGCCAACAAAACTAAAGTACATTTTAAATGGACGGTGATAAATGATGAAGAGACATGAAATAGCTAGGAAGCGACGAGCTGTGTTTTAAGTGCACATGTATTACAAGCACAGCACCGACGGAAGTTGTGTGGTAGTCCAAGCCAGGCGAGTATAAACACAACATTTACCCGTAAGAGTAAAAGGAACTTGAACTTATAGGGATTTTGCTGTGTGTTGTGTGTTAGAGGAGGATTTGAGAAGCTTATAGAATGTATTATGTTGTGTAGCTTGTGTGTGTTTGTGTAGGAGCAAGTGTGAGGATGCTGTATTTTATTCTGTGCGATTTAGAAGGGTAAATTGCCAGGACACATGTCACGATGTCTATTATCCACTGCTTTATGTGTGTTTACGTATGTACACACTATTTCCACTCACTATTATGTATTTTGTACATTACTAGTATTGCTACCACCACCACCAGCACCAGTTTGACTTATTTCATTTTACACCTCTCACACTCAAACTGTACAGCATTCTATTATTCTTGAGCATCCTTTTCTTTACATTGTACAACCTTATTTATTACTGTAATACGTGTATAATGTGCAGTGTATGTACGATGTCCATAAAGTACTGCAGAAAGTCGATCTTATTGTTACGCTTACTTACATTGCAAGTAATGTTAGAGAGTGGGATAGTAATGTAATGTACATTTTGTTATGGATGTGTGAGACTCTTCTAGTTGTATGTAATAGTATATTTAAGTAGAAGGCTATGATTCCTCAGTATTTCGTGTCGAGGGTGACTTATTATAAAGATAGCTCTATTTAGGTGTCACATTATCCCAGATTGATTGTATCTTCATGTAGATTTATTTGGTGATCCAGATGACAGATCGGATTTGTTGTCTGCTGACTAGTGCCTGATGAAGCTGGGATTTTTTATGCTTAAGGACTGACACTTCCCTGCAAGGCAGTACCTACTCTGTTTCTGTTAGAATCATTTTCTCTCTTCTGTTGCGTAAAACTAAAATGAAAACACAAAAATATTTATTCTCAACCTTACAATATCTTAAATAAATAATTTTAATCACAATTCATTTTCATAGCCATTATACATGTGTCATCCCAATAGTGAGTACATAAGTTATCGAAATTCATTTCACATGATTTGATTGAAATGATATTACATTTTAAAGGAATCTATGCTATTTAATATGTTATGTAATTACTTACCAACTAAGACATACATTTGCCATATCCCCTTGTGTTTCAGGAAAAGGTTGTGATAATAATGTTTAGTTGTCTTTAGAGTTTTTAATAAAGAAGCGAATTTCTTTTGGTTGCATTTACTGTCCCTTACATTACTTACGTAAGACTGCATTGCATATTATAGTATATTAACATCTTTTGATAAAACAATACACTGATACAGTAATACTATTTATAAAATATAGCAGGTTGCATTTCCTTATTATGAATTTTATATAACTGAGTTGTGTTATTTTTCATACTTAATTTAAATCTAACCTTTTCTGACGCTTAACAAAAATTCATAGCATTATAATTCTGTAGGTTTAAATCCGTGAATTCTTCCTTAATTTAGATTTTTACAATTAAGCATTGTTTCATGTAAATGTACGTTATACTTAAACTTGACTTAATAATTCACGGTTAGCATAGACAATAGAAATGATTAGCTAGTTTGTTTAAAGTGTTACAGGGCAGAAGTCATTGACCATCGGTCTTTGGAAAAGGTAGTTTTGTCACTTGATCTTGGTGTCTGTGATGGGCCGACTGGCGGACGCCGCAAGTCGCTGAAAGTAAAATGTTTACAGTTGCAGTCATGTTTCTGTAATATGTATAGTAAAGAGAGCACACACGATTACACCAACCGACCAAGACGCTGTTGAATGTTGTGTCGACCTTTATTTACTAATGCATGTATCAATATCACACAAATATCGCATTTAGGGAAAACGAAAGTCTCAAAGTGAGACGAGTCCAGTATATTATGTGTAGGTATACTATGTATTTAACATACGAAAATATTCATACATAAATACTACACACATTCATATCTAAATATGATACACCAAATGAACAAGACAGAATATGGAATGTTTTGATACAAACATACAAGCAGAAATGTTATGTAGCTATTACTATAATGAGAGTAAGAAAACAGTAGGCATACCTATATGTATTCACAATACAGATGAAGATACGACTTGTTGGATCTATCTTTTGCATTCTGTACTTTCCTCTACTATCTGAGTACTCTGTGTTGTGTATCTTGTGTAATGAAATGACCATGTTGTAACTGTAAGTCTGAGATTCGCTGTAACAGTGTTAGAAACTAAAAAGACATTTACTTACTTGCACACGTACTGTAAGCTAAATACATAGGGCAACAAATTAAATATTTTGAACTTATACAGGATACGGTCCCTTTGTAGTTAAATTGGCTTAGAAGCTAATGAAAACGATTATTAGTTACTAAAAGCATATTGTAAAGGGACCTAAGTGTACTTATTAAGTCTATCTACTTAAGACTTGAATTTTAGTGCTTGCCGAGATGACTTCACAAATTGTAGATAAAGCTCAATAATGTCCTTATAGGAATATAAAGAAGCCTATTGTATTCCTGAAACCAGATATTATGTTTTTCTGTAAGTGTATAAGCACAGTACTTACCACGCATTATAAGTAAGCATGATAGGTAGATAAGATACTGAAACCGTGGAGGCAATATTATTATAATGGGTTTGTCTGGACATGAAAGGACAACGACCACTCTGGAGCCGAAAATGAAAGAGAATGGAGAAAATTAGCTCGAGGAAATCATTGACAATAACATCACTAATATCACAATTACCTTTCCTTCACATCAGAGCTAGCACATTAGAACTGTAGATTTTTCGTTCAGTAGTTGAGAATTACGGCAAACAGCAGTATTTAAGTAGCACTATAAAGCACCAGATTTTTGGTTCAGTTATTCATTAGATTTTAGTTGAATATTGTTGAGCTTTCCAACCGATTCTCATAGCTAACTCAACTCGTGTGTTCTGGAGTTATGATGGCGCCCCGTCCTTTTCAATCTCAATTGTTTTGACTTGCCCACAGCTTTTTAAGAGAGAGACATGACCTCTCCTTCTAAAGTTTCTTTTCATGTAGTAGATGTACATTTGGGCTTATCTCTTACAGAATACTACTGTGTGCTCTTCCTTTCCTACTAAAAGTGTGCGTCTGTCTCAACCTCCCTCATAACAACCAGAGTATATTATTCACAACACCGAAACTATGTGCTCTGTATTTCTGAAGAGGTATTTGAATGCATTAGAATTTAGAGAAAATGGAATACCATTGTCATGCAGTATTACTGTACATTTTTTCAACTGTCTACAGTGGGACAGGGAAATAAAAGACTATTTTATGTTTGGCATACCTAATTTTTTACACATTCTCATAATGTTTCGATGTTAACAGGAGAATTTGGTTATGAAAGTGTTAAATAACAGCACTATAGAAGGTAATAAGTAAAGCTAAGTAAGTACAGTTAAAACCGAGAAGCTTAAGTACAACTGCATGTGTGATATGCGTAAGTTGCTTCATTCATTCACTCATTC
>JAQFYB010001319.1:0-34172 GCA_034694085.1 Pogonognathellus longicornis | reverse complement strand
TAGACTACTTCCCAGTTCAGGGATTGAGATTTGCTGTGGACTATAGTCTATCTCCCAGGTGAAAACTTGAGAATTTGGATCGACTATAGACTCTCTCCCAGGACAACTGGTTAAAATACTGCTAAAAATTATTGTCACACAAGTTGTAAAGGCCCCAATTCTATGTATTATACTTTGCCAATGATATACTAAAATGTGATCGTTTAATTATTTAATTTGGTAAGTTTCACCGTTTACTCGCCTTTGCTTGACCTTTCCAGTTTTTTAGTATTAGCACAAAGCTAGAATCGAATTATTGTGTACGAAGACTTGGTGGCTGGTTGTTGGTGTTGATAGTTTTTGTGGGTTCTAGATAGATTAACTGCTGATAATTTCATATTTATTTTGAGTTATTTTAATCATAATGGGGTTCAATGATGGACATTAAATTAATATATATTATTTTGTTATAATTATGCTATTACATTATAATTACAAAGGTGGCTACAGGGACCCATACAAAGATAGGTACCTACCTTAATACTTACGTTTAAAATATTTTATGTGTACCATAAATTGTTGAATTTTTAAAATTTCAGAACATCATAAGATCTAAAACATTAAACAACACTCCCAAGTGTTTACATTGTTGTGTATACGTATTGAAAGTTTACGATGAAAGATGGTCGAATTACTAATTTATGAGAAATGTTAATGTACCTTCCTTTATAATCTTATATTTTTAAATTGGAATATGACAATGTAACAAACTTTGCCTAATTATACTAGAAGGTTGAAAGTGTACATTGTGTATTTCTGCTTTAATGACACAATATTTATAGTCAGCAAAATAAATTTTCAGAGCAATCGCTTAGAGGAATGATAAATGATAAAAGGAAATATTCTAGATTTTGCGTTTCGAATCATGTGAGGAAAATTACGAAAATAACAAAGAAGAATATTAAAAGAGCGAAGACTTTGATCATAAGCCAACGATTAGAAGTTACAGATCGGAAGTATTTAAGTAACTCAGTATGAGCTGCTTCTACATTCATTTCTGCGTCTTCTATATTTCCATCGATTCTGTGGACTACTTCTTCTTGCTCTTTAACCATCAGTGCCAATTGTTGAAATATTCCACCGAGTTCCACTATTGTTGACTCTATCGATTGCATAGCTTCCGCCCGGCTTGAGAGGTACGTATCCTGCAATCATATATTTTAAAATGTATCTCATTTATACAATAAATCATTTAAAAATTAACATTTTTAAACTAAAATTATATTAAAAGCTTACAGTCTCATCTTGGGCAAACATCTGCGATTGACGATGCCGAAGAGCACTGTCACCCATATCAATTGCTACTTCACCGCCAGGATTGTTGTCTTCAGGAACTAAAGCGGAACCTAAGATGGGTAATTGTTTTATGATTATATTATTTAGATGCATTTTAGGGGCATTTAGGGATTTATTATTTAGATACATTTTTATTAATAAGCAAAGCATTTTAGAGTTTACACGCACCTTTGTAATAGCCAGTTAATGCAGACGGAGGCAGTGATGACGTGACATGTCCTTGTGTAAATTGATCTTGTCGTGATCTTTGTTCCTTCAGGTTCTAAAGAAGTACACGATGCACAGATATAATATTATTATTTAGGTGTTCAAGTATTAATTTCTGTAGAATAATTAAAATATTTGAAAAATGTAAGATGCAATCATACTTCTGTTCTGACTTGAAGAACTTGTTTAAATTCGCTGGACATGGTTGCCAATTTAGATTGTAGGCCGACAACCACACCAGAGGAATGCGACTGCAAATGTTTTCCATTAGAACGTTGATTGCCTCTAGCAGTGTTTTGTAGCTACAATTAAATATAGGAGTTCATTATTACATTGTTTCAATGACGAATTTAAAAATTAGATGGATTTTTAAATACCCGTGCTATATCCTTATTTAATGAATTGATATCCTCCTTAATAATAAACGTTAGTTCTTGTATTTCTACTGATTTGTCGTCGAAGAGGGATTTTCTTTTGGCCACTATAAATATAATTGTGAGGTAATTAAATATTATTTAACTTTGTTAATTTTAGTTTACATCTGTAATGAAATGCGGGTAATTCTACAAAACCGTAAGTAAGCAACTTACATAATGCGAGTTTTTCTAATTTATTGTAAGTTTTCGTTATATTTTTTCCGATTGATCTGCAAAAAGTGTAAGTTTTATCAGTAAGATAAATATGATATTATTATTCAGTGCATTCATTGTGATTCTGGTTTAAAATTAAAAAAAACTCACTTTGCTATACGCATAAATTCCGAATACTGATCCAAATTACGATTAACTTTCTGGTTAACTATTCCCATAGGATTTGGTTGCATCTGTCGAACTTGAGCACGACCTTGTAAAGATCTTAGAGCGGACTGAAACTCTCCCGTTCTGTCTCGACCCATGTTTTCTTTTTCTTCCTCAAGAGCCCAGTCTGATGTGGTCAGTAACTTATCCGTGTCTTCCGATTTTGAGCTCCCACGTCGCCTTCTAGCCCCACTCATCTCATAATTATCAGAATGATACGACTTCAGGTAAAACTAATAATCTCTTTATTAGTTGTTGCGAGGGGACAACTAATTCTCCGAAAGTCCTTTGATTCTCAACAAATTAACTTCTTTCCTGCTTCAAGTATACAGTTATCTGTTGAAAATAAGTAATTCAATTCAACTTAATGTAATTATGGCCATATCAAATATACCAGTTTCTTTGATTTTTATTTTATAGATCTTTTGTATCAGTTATTCAATGAGTATAAATCTGTACACTTTTTCACAAACTTCACACATCGAAACGTCAGTTATTATCGTTATACTGTACACTGTACCTGTATAATATAGACAGATTACAATTTCGTTTTATACAAGTATATTTATAATTTATCGATAATTTTTCCAAGAATTTGCAAAAATTATCGGATTACAAATCAATATACTAATTTTATTAATGCCTAACAAATGTTTTGTTTGGTTACATGCATGTTTATTACATTCACTTCCGCTATCAATAAAATTCCAATATGGAGCAGCTGATTGACTAGCTTAGTGCCTTAGTAGTGTGAAATGTGTGAAGAAATCATTCAACAAAAAAAATATCCTAAATAATTCTGATTTCGTAATATAATATAATGTTCACTTAAACTATTCACTCAATATTGTCCTATTATCAAGCAATTAGTACTTTCACAGAATACCTTTTTTAAATGATTTTAGACTAGTTTGTGGTTGTGGTTTAGAACGATGAATGAGGACATAGACAATAGATGAAAGAAAAGGCTATAGAAAGGAGTGTTTCAATCTCAATGTATTAATGACGTTGAGTAATAAAATGTAATAGTATAAATACATAATATGATGAAATCATTAAATGGAATTTGATTTAAATGATTATTTAACTTACTTTCAGATGTGCAGTTAACCTTACAATTACAACTCACTTCCGTTCCAATCAGATGGCAAGGAATGGAATGTGATTTGTAAGTTTCAGTATTGAATGATGAATCACAGCTCTACAGAACAAAACTAGAGTCTTGGGCTACGCACTCAGAAGAATAATGATCTGATGGTAAGGTTGATCAAGTGCAAAATTTTGCTGTGCGAAATCTTTGCAATCTTTGGTTGGTAATAATAATAATTAGGTAAAGGTAATAACACTAAAAACTAATCAATTTATAAAAAAATAACTTTCGCCAAGGTTTCTCTGTCACAATAGTGTTACACGTGCTATGTTTTATTATGCTTACGTGTAATAAGGCGCCAATTTATGAACCCATTTCAATGTGCGGATTTACAAAAACTTTAGCGAACTTTATTTTAGCAAACTTTTGTTCTGTATAAAGTGATTTTTGTATCAATTTTTATAATATTGAGAATTTATAAATTGGATCTTATAAAATATGAAATTATATTAATGATCTTGTATAATTAATCAAATCCTAATCGTTGAATGTTGTAAATAGCACATAGCTCATGTGAATAATCTTGAGGTACTAATTTTAGTTTAGTTTATTAATTCGTAAAACTCTTTAATGCATGCAAATTGACATGAAATATTTTTACTTGTACTTGCAAAATGTTAAATGTATATTTGTTTTTATTTTACAGTAATTTTTAAAAGGAGGGTACAGTGGATAGAACCTTGATAGAACCTACAGGCTAATTGATTTTGTACTCGCATATAATAGTTGAAAAGAATATCAATTGCCATGTCGAAGTCAGAAGTGGATCAACTGGAGAAATCCAACGTAAAAATGAGGCCAATTAAAAAAGTAGTGTCTGCAGCTTCTCCTTTAGTTCAAATCAAAGAATTGGAACAGGATCCCGAATTAATTCGTCTCTGTGCTGAATACCTTCCACCCAATTATGACTTCGAGATCGCCAAAACCGTCTGGAGAATTAGAAAGATACCAGATTGTAAAGTGGTTGCTTTGCAAATGCCCGAAGGTGTTGAAACGAGTTTTATTAATGACCAATTTTGATCATGTCAATTTTTTATACGATATTATGGTTGTACGAAATTACTATATTACAATTGTACAGTCTACTCTACATATTATAAATTGTAACGTAATGTTTTTAGGGCTGCTAATATTCGCCACAAAAATTGGTGAGGTACTTCGCGAAATGACCGGGGTAGATACGATTCTTATGGGCGATGTCACTTATGGAGCTTGTTGTGTAGATGATTTTACCGCACACATGTTGGGGGCTCAGGTAATCAACGAATTGTTGACTTGCATATACTGTATAATGCATTGCATTGCATAATATTATGTTGAATTTTAATAAATGACATTTTATTCATTTCTAGCTTTTGGTTCATTACGGTCATTCGTGTTTAGTGCCAACTACTGTTGCAAACCGTATCGACACAATATATATTTTTGTTACAATCAAGTTCAGTATTGAGCATGCTGTAGAATCCATTCGCTCCCTCGTGTTGACAAAAGCCAAAGAAAAACGCAAGCATTTGAAAATCGTTAGTGATGAAGATGGTGACAATACAGGTCAACGTAGTCAGAATGTTTTTAATTTAAGTCTTGTTTCTACAATTCAATTTGCTAACAGTTTAGCTACAATTAAACAAGATTTGGAAAAAGAAGAAGAGGTATCAGAGCAGGGGTCCAATATAAAGATTGCAGTAAATATTCCCAGATCCAAACCATTGTCTTCAGGGGAAATATTAGGATGCACAGCTCCCAAAGTCTCCGATGAATTGATTGTCTATGTTGGTGATGGTCGCTTTCATTTAGAAGCAATGATGATGGCAAATCCTGAAACGGAAGCTTACAGGTTAGAATTAAAATAAGTTAATCTTACTAATTTTATTTTGAAAAAGTGAATAAGTGCAAATGTTACGAGTTTGAAATAGCTTGGTTAACTTTTGTACTATAGTATTTGAAAACAAAACTATTCCATTTCCCCATTCTGCATCAAACAATACATCTTCAAATTATTATCTTCCTTTTAGATATGATCCATACAATAAGACGATGACAGAAGAACTATTTGATCACAAAGCACTGAACATGTCTCGGGGTTCAGCCGTTGCACCCTTGCTGCAATGCACAACGGAGAATAATAAGCGTCTGAAGATTGGAATCATTTTGGGGACTTTGGGGAGACAAGGTTGGTTTAATGTGTTAGTATTTTGAATTGGAACTATCTTTTCACCATTATGAAAATGTAAAATACTAATAGTGTGTTATTTTCGACAGGAAATCCGAAGCCTATGAATCACGTTTACGATGCTCTTTCTGCTCGGCATGACTGTTTTGTTGTTCTTATGTCAGAAGTTGTACCAGCTAAATTGGCCCTTTTCGAAGATGTAGATCTGTGGGTTCAGTTTGCTTGTCCTAGGTTAAGCATTGATTGGGGTGATGCTTTTCCAGTCCCTTTACTTACGCCATTTGAAGCAATGTGGGCAAACAATGTGGAGATGCGTCAATCTAAATCTTCGTGTGATTGTAGTAACAATTCTAAACCTTGTGATAGTAGTAATGATTATGAAAAAACTGTTAATATTAACAATTTTAATGGACATCCAATGGATTACTACGCTTATGACAGTTTAGGGGCTCATACTCCTAACTTTGCTCCACCTAAACCCAAGCCTGTTAGAGTTGTTAAGTGATAAAAACTTTATTTTAACGTTTTAAATATTGAATTAAAATGATTGTTTCTGTCTATAACTAAACTACTGAAAAGTTTTATTTATAATTAGTTATTGTATTCGTTTATTTATCGATATATAATAACGGGAATTACATTTATAAAATTGTAAATGGCACTGTAAGTTATAAATAGATGGATACAACATGTTAGCATTAAGTAAGTAAATAGAAGGGATAAATTGACAAACTTAGGACATGATGAACTTATGCAATGGCTAAGGCTAAACTTCTAATATTATAATGGGTTTAAGATACATGCTAGATTTATCTATTTAAATACTGCTAGATATAAGATAATAATATAGGAAAACATATAATTTAGATAGATAACACGATTATTACGAATTTTTGCAAGCGAACTATATAATGCTATTATTATTTTGGTACTTAATTACTGAGACACATCCTTGGACACCTTTTCGGCAGACGTATTTGCACTATTAACATGGTTATTATTGGCATTGGAAGCCCTTGATAGTGCATAAATTAACAACGAACGTATTTTTTGTTGAGCCTCGTTCATAGCCACGATGTTTCCAGTTATTCGTACGAAAACTTCACCAGCAGGAGGAGGAGGGATATCTTCATCCGGTTCGGTGATGAATTTCACTCTGCAGTGGCATGTTCGTTGAATTTCTCGGATGTGCTGACCAGACTTTCCTATTAATCTTCCAACATGCTCCGCTGGGACACTCATTTCAACAGTCATACAAGAATCAGGCACAACGTTATCCCTTCCTTCTTCCAACACCTTTTCCACTATGAAATACTGAGCTCGGAAAATGGAATCAACACCTGCAAAATAATTGGTTTATTTGTTAATTAACTTTCGCAGGCACCATCTAACAAAACGTATTTGCCAATATCGTTTCGTTAACTTGAATGAAACTAATTAAGTAATATATTATGTTAATTAATAAACTAACCTCCATGAATAGAAATTCGTCTCATCATGATCTCATTTATATCTGATGTGAATTCCAAAACCTTGACTGAAGCTCCCGACTCATGGATGATTCTCCGAATATTTGCTCCTTTTCGACCAATCACAGCTCCCACGGATTCGTTAGGAATGTACATGAAAGTTGTTTCCGGATGATGATAACTGAGATTAATACCATTGAAGTTTGGAATTCTTCCAGATAGTGATTCACCCGGACTTTGAATTTGCCCATAGCTTCGTCCACTAGCGCACGAATAAAATGATGTTTGAGAATCATTAGCTGTAGCAAAGGGGAGAGAGGTACGTGAAGTTGGAGCTATGTAACTGTCTGAGGCATTGGTAGGTTGGAAGAAGTTTTCGTTAACATTGGAATTAAAATCGTTCGAATATGCTACCCTTATTTTCTCCGAGATGTTCGCTTCAGCGTTACTCATTCCTTCTATTGATCCTCTAATAGTGATAACCCGTTCTTGTGGACAATCAAACATTGTGGTACCCATGTATTCCGGTTGATTAGAAATATGGATTTTGGTTTGAGTGTCTTCCATGATCTTCTTTATGATTGACCCTCCTTTGCCAATGACCCTACCGACCAAACTGTTGTAAGCAAGCATTCGAAGACAAACATCAACGTTCTTTGGCACAGTTCCAGTGGTTTCCTTTGCCATGATTTCTAAAACTTTCTTGCATGCTTGAGTAGCTTTTTCAGGAGGTCCATAAATCGTTACAGGTTTCTCAGCCATTTCCCAACGACTCACATTCCTAAAAACATCCAAACGAGCTCCCGTTTCCAAAGAAATTCCTTTAATAGTTTGTCCTCCTTTGCCAATTAAAGCTCCAATGCATTCGCTTGGAACCAGAATCTTAAGTGGTATATCTTCTGTTCGGCTTTGATAATAGGTTGTGGATTGAGAATTGAATATATCCCGGGTTTCAACATCTCCTCTTGGACCACCTGTAATAACTCCCCTGGATTCGGAAAGATTTCGAAAGCGATTTACGTTGCGATCATCCCCGACTCCGAACGACATAGGATTACACTTTTCGACCTTGATTATGTTTCCTTGGATGTTACTTCCGTTACATTGCATTACAACTAGATCAGCCTGTCGTGCAGTTGGAAATGTCACTATGAAAGAACCTCGCCGACTTCGTTCAGTGGCCAAGATTGATCCTCCATAAGAAGTCAGGTAGGATTCCAACTCTTGTGTGGAAACCGTATCACCACCTGTAATAGCAAACCATTTATTTTCTTAGACATACTGGAGATTTACTACTTATAAAAATAGCATAATGTTGCAAATAATACATATTTTACTAATAAAACGTACAATTGGACACTATGACTCTAGATATGGTGGTCTTGCTTTCTAATCTACTAGCTTTACTGGCCAGCGATGGTTCGACGGTGACGATTGTTCCTAAGAGTGGCTGTCCATGACATCGATCGATGGCCACATCTGCGGCAGCTTGATCCGAGCATTCTAAAAAGGCAAACCCTTTTTTGACCAACAGACGAACCATTTGTCCACTGGCAACACCACGACCCTCAAAGAACTGTCGTAAGTTCTCTTCAGTAACATCGTGAGACAAGTTTCCGATATAAAGTTTGTTTGTGTTGACCATTTTGATATTGTTGAGGTTGACACAGACACCAGTTTCTGCGGGTAGAAAACGTCAAATCACCAAATATTAATAAAAATATGACAAAATGTGACAAAATCTACCTAAAAATTGAGTTTCAAAAATGTAAAGTAATTAAAAACCTGTTTTGAGTTGATGATTAACTAATCTGCATTCAGAAAACTAGAAAAATGAAAATTGGAGAGAGAAAATGCAGTTTTACCAGATGGCTCGGACACGATGTGATGATTGCACGAATAAAAGACATAAAATACTAAATGAAAACCGAGACTATTTTATTATCACAAAATCACAACATCAAGACCGTAGAAGCGTCTTAGCAACTTCTACGGCCGTAATATCTTGAAACACCGAAAGGACACACATTCAGCCATCAGCGGATTGTACAAAATGATTTTGAACAATTTATATTCTCATCACAGGGTCAATGGCATTGTTCCTATAATTTCACTAATGCCGTTCCTGTGTACCATGAATTCTCCGTCCTGCATTTCCGACATAATTTCAAGTGTTTATTGTATGATCTACAAAAATCATAATTTGATTTTTAATTTTTTAGTGTTACATAAAGTTACAGAAAAATACCACACAAAATCCTACCATTTATTATCATTCAGTTAATATTTTATCAATCCATATCATGCAATTAAACCCATTTACATAAACTGGGTCAATAACTCTTTATAGTAAATAGCGTACAATGAACCTTACATCACTAAATAGACCAAGGTGTGTAAAAGAAAATGTCTTGTAGTCTTTATGCCCGGTTTGAGGTATACCAAACCAAGTACACATTGCAGAGATAGATACATCTTTTGTACTGAATGATTTTGATTTCATGGAATCCTGATTATGTAGAGGAATTGAATTACATACATTCGATATTTCCACTCTCATATTATACTCATAATTAATTGCAGAGTTACAAAATAATTATCGAAGAAATAGGCCACTAAAAATTAAAACCTAAATACACATTCTTAACATTGACACTAGATTACTAACAATAGTCAGCTTCAGCATGTTTGTAATTTTAATTGTGGATCACATCAAATCAACTATGTGTATACGATTTTGCATACGACCGGAGAGAAATCGCATGCCAACAAAGCTCATACCACAGACAGAAGACAAAATACCCATAAAGCACGACGTCTCATGTTGCCTCATATCGCTAAAATTGTTTAATATCACGTAGGGAAAAAGTATGGGACAGAGTAGGAGTGGACAGTTTGTACTGTAGGAGAGGACCAAATTCAGAAAAGGCATGTCATCGAAGCTTTGTATAACCGGATGAAACGACTATTTTCACTGGTGATATTGCATTGCATATCACCGAATTCGTGACTTGAGTTTCAGACTCCTTCAACACTTGATTCCTAACAACCAAAATGTTAAATCTTTATTCTGAAATCGAAATAAATATTGATTTATTTATTATTAGATTGACAAGTAACAATCTAACAATGTAAAAATGGTTTATATTATACTTTATTTTGTGGTATGAGGCAAATTGAGACGAATTTGGGTCAGTGTTTGTCACATATTTGTTACATGTCACATACTAGATTAGTAATCTAAGATTGCTCATATAGATGAGAGATTTTGAAATTACACCCGCATAAAAGGCAAATATAAGTAGTACATGAATTATATTGTGTAGAGCAGATCCAATTCGACTAGATATGCATGAATCCATTGATATCAGAGCATGTTTTAATGGAGTTGTAAGGCTTAATCGTGTTATTCCTACTTACTCGACAACATGATTGTAAAATCAAGAAAACTTTTGGGTCAAGATCGGCAGAATAATGTCAACACAAAGTGTGATGTAGAAATAACATTGAGTGTGAGAAAAATTCCCCCGCGAATTATTTTGACAATGAGATCACAATGATACAGTAACTCTTATAGGAATAGTACTTTTAGTCTACACATTTACATACAAGTACAATAATATGCTATCTGCTACGTATCTATACAGTTAAATCTCATTGTCACTTTTGTCGGATGGAAACCTTATTCTCATATACCTACACAGATAATTGTAAACAGCAACCATATATTTTTAAAATGAATCTCCAAATCACCATTACCATTAGAATTCAAAGAGAGACGAAAGATCTATTTATCGTACCTATTTTATAAGTACATGCATTGTTTTATGTACGTAAATATTTTAATGCGTATGCTAACGAAAAATTCTTTGAAAAGAATTCTCAAAAATGACACGAATTCTTCCTGGCTTAAATTAATTTCAAATACGTTGGTAATTTGTTCCACTCTGCGATAAATAAGCGTGTAAATGAGAAATTGTAATTTACTTCACGTAAAGATGTATACATGCCTGGAGTTAAATACATTAACACTTTCACAGCTGAAAGCACTGAAAGGGCTAGGAATGAAAGGAATTAAGAAAACTTGCATTGACATTGAATTTCTTAGTTGTTCAGTCTTGTTGTACGATGCTAGTGGCATATATATAGAAGTAGAGCGTTCATGGATCCAAGTCCATTTAGAAGAGCTGCGACTACGGAAGTTAATCATTAGAGTCATAATAATCTCAGTGCTTTTACACTTTTAGCATGGATTTCATAATTTCTCTGATGGTCATAGAAATATCTATGATCACAGCATTTTCACAACATTACTTAAATCAAAGTGGAGGAAACAGGAATAATTCCATGGATTTACAGTTGCAACAAGGCTTACTGCAGAGAACACCGTGGCAAAATCCGTGGAATAGCCAATACACTCTGAAGACTTCCAGAAAGAGATCTACATCTTACCCGGATAATCCGGAAGTCGATTTTTCGCCTACTTCACTCTCATTGTTACTAAATGAGCCAGAAATGAACGTGAGTTTTGTGTCGGCAGAAATGCATTTTTCTTTTACAACACAGCATTATAACAATTTTATACTATACGATAACCATACACATACACAAAGATCCGAAGTTACATAGAAAATATCTTTTAAGAAAAACTTGTATAATAATAGAAATCCTTATATTGTATTGCATAGACGCAGGCAGTAGGAACATTTGTGACAACCCCGATTACAACACCCACTTGGTTTTACAACCCGAATTCTTTAAGTTATAGTTATGACGAAGGGAAAGGAAAATACCGTCACAATCGATTTAAGAATTTTGATGACTTGTCCTATCTTAATGCCCACAATCCTGTAAAGGGGGACCACGAAAAGACAGATGCGATTTCAGCAGGAATCGCTCTACTGTGTTCCTTGGCTTTGCTTGGCTCCCTCCTTTCTGTTCCAGTACTTTTGGGCATCCTTCTATCCCTGGCTTTGATTTTAACATTTCCAGTTCCAGTTATAACAGTCGGGCTTGGTGGCAGAAATGGTTTGAAGAAAGTCACACGAAATGAAGTGAAAGTTTTACAAGTACGTGCTTCGTCATGCACATTATGGTCATCTTTACATTTTCTTTTGAGATAAATTGATTTTATGGTTATGCAATCTACAATTTGTGATTCGTTTTATTTGTCTTTCAGGACAAAATTGAGCAAGTTATGGATAAGTTGCCCAAACTTTCTCTACCACCAATAAAGTTTTGAGATGAGTGCTGCAACTCTAAGTAAGTAATGAAAAACTTCAAACTGTCTTTTATTCGACAATGCAATGCAATCTACTACGGAAGAAATGAAGCTGAGAAGATTTTCGTCTTTAAGTATATTAGTTATAGGTAGATTTAACATATTCAGTGTAATTTATGTATGTGCTGTGTATTAAAGACGATGAGTGTGTCCTTTTCCTTTAACAAGCGGTTCCCTATTTGGAACCAGATTATATATTTACGATAAAGTTTACGATTTTAATCTGAATCTCAATAATTAATCTCATCTACCAAACAGCCCAGGGTTGTTACACTCATTTACTCATTCCATGAAATGGCATAAAACAGAACTGACATGTTTAAGGAGATTTTAAATTATGGATGATTGTAGACTTTCTTGTTTGCGAGATAAGAATATATTTTATGCATGCCAAATGTATGTCCTCATATGGTGTGTGGTTATTAATTCAATTTAAACTGTTCTGTGCTAATGAAAAGAGTAAGCTAACCAAATCTGTATCTTTTCAGTTTTACCTTAACTGATTATCAGCAATAAACACAGATGAACATAAAGTTAGATATTAGGTATGTGTAAGAACACATTTAGACAAGGGGTGCATCTATGTATATAATGTGAATAATGTTATCAGTGTGACAGATTAATGTTAGTTGTTTTCCTGTTACGTTTATATGAGACAATTGCACCATGGGGAGGGATCCAAAGATCCCATATCTTAAAACATTGAATTGCTAATGGTATTCGCTTGTGTATTGTGTACCAAGTATGTAATAAAAAGTACACCATAGGATGTAAAGAGTAAAAATATCTTGATCTGCTGTAGATGTAGCCTGCAGCAATATGTAGCTTTGCTAGTAAACTCGTATAAAGATGTATGAATCTGATAACTTGAACTTACGAGTAAAGAAGAATGTAAGAATCAAAAGGCTATCTGCTGTTTATTAAGCGATCAGAAATCATTGGCGTTTTTAGAAATCCTTACCTAAATACTTGTGTAGTTATTTTATAGTGTTTACTGACTAAATAATCATTTCACATTTACAATGATTTCTTAAGACAGGATTTCACATGATATATAAATATTTTTGCACAACCTAAGTAATAATTACATATAGTATGAACACAAGAAAATACAACTTTTTAGTGACAATTGGGAATGGGTTTACTTTAGCACAAATAAAATGGGACTATGAAGAAATAACAATAATATTTGAAAGAAAGCAAGAATCATCAGCATATACATACAGGTATTTAGGTTTAAAGTGAAAAATCATGGACTTGCAGTGATAAACAGGTTGTGTAAATTTCATATGCATCCACAAGAACAAACCTTGTTAGGTGCACAGTACACTTTATCAAATGAAAATCCAAAAGGATTGGTTGTTTGATTAATATTTGCTTTTTATTTTGCCTTTGATATGGCATAGGCAGTGATAATAATTAGATTATGTAACCTGATCACCATAATGCGTTTCGTCTGGATTACTCACTCTAACGAGGGTAAAGTTTACTCCTTGTTTTCAAGTTGCACCTTCTTCCGTAATTTTTTGTGCTGCAATTCCAAAATTTTATTTTTAGTGTGAAACGAAGGATAAATAAAAGATGAAGTTTCATTATTTGTGTGCATAGTTAATATTAGAGTTAGGTAGTTTAGCATAAAAAGGACTTACTCTATATCTATGTTGAGAACTCTGTGGTCTTTGAATGTTGAAATAGTGCTTGACACTGGCATCATAACCGTTGGTTGTGGTTCTTTCAGGTGGAGAAAAGTCAGTCTGACTGTCTTGTAAAAATCTACCAAGCTTTAAAATACGCTTATGTCAACAATAAATGTTTGAGCTTTATATTTTTATTTGAGAAATTGTAACTTGATAACTCGTAGTAAGCATTCTACAGAAACTGCATGCATATTGTAAAAAAGCATTAGCCACTCTGAATCACTTACTGTAACTTCTCTCCAGCCAGATGCAACTCTAATGTACAGAGATTCTTCTTCTTCCACAAATGCAAGCGTTCCATGCGAAAAAGACGATGAATGCTTTATGTATAGAATCAAATTATTATAATTTGCTAAAAAAATTACCAATTTATCTAACCTTTTTTATAAAACAAACTTTTTCCCGAATAGTATTACCGTCAAATGGTGTGCTCTTTGGACTTTCATTGGTCCTTGGCCTGGCTCTCCTGAAAGCAAAATCGAAAAATGGGATATTATTGTACGTAGGTAATAGAGTACTAGATAGGTATAATTACATACAAGGGGAGAATATCTTAGGAATTAATAAAAGTGATGATTTGTACAACTGTATAATAAAAAGAAATTATTGTGTACCCCTTTCCCCTTTTTCCCCAACAATCGATAAACCAGGATTTCCGGCAGGGCTAGTGTGGAAAATGTTAAGTAAAACATGAATCCACTCAAGTTACTCAGCAAATCATTGTTTGAATGATATATCTAGTAGATGATTGAATACTACTTGTAATAGATAATAAGAGAACCGAGAAATATTTACCCGGGCATTTGCACAAGCACAGGGATGCGCCCGGTTTGCTGATTGATGACTTTGGTTAGAGTTTCTGGATCAAAGTGATAAGGGTTCCCTGGGGGTCCTAAAATGACAAAGCACATTTTTCTTCAACAAATTATGCACGGTGGGCCGTGTACAGATAATATCAGAGGCATTAATTACATTATCCATTTACATTACACTGGTATTATACCTCTAGGACCGGGGCGACCACGTAATGACTCAATATCTGGTAATATTGCCGGTTCCCCCTTGGCACCCTTTTCGCCTTGAATGGAAAGTCCAGGTCGTCCTACCGTGAAAATTAATTAACAATTACAGACCCTTGACGTAGTTGCATTGTTATTACAAAACATTATTACATGTACCACACATTAAACATACCAGATACTCCAATTCCAGGTTCACCTACAAGAAAGCAGGGCATTCAATGAGAAAAATTTAATTAACACTGAGTTGTAGGAATCTTAATGATTGTTTCTTAACAAATTGCTCTCACCTTTGATGCCTGGATCGCCTTTTCTACCACGTCTACCGGCTGTGCCTTTTTCGCCCTATAACAAATCACCATTTGCTGTATAAGCGTTTTTGCAAAACTTGTGGATTAGATCATGAAATATATTCACAATTTGTTTGCACCTTCACTTCTACGAAATCTCCATTTTTAAGAATAGTTTTATATAAGGGAGTGCCCGGCTCTCCTTTTTGCCCCATTCTACCATGATTTCCCTTCTCTCCTTTCGTAGCAACTGAATTGAAAGGTGAGCCAGAGTACGAGTTTTTCGATGAGTGATACGCGACCGAACCAGGCAGTCCCCTGCAAAAGTTGAAGAAATAAAATATTTTACTGCGAATCAGAATTGAGTAATACATTATCTGGAAAATGGCAAGGATTCATAAGATACTTTCCTTGGTCCAGGAGGTCCAGCCTCCCCTTTTACACCATCTCGTCCCGAATACCCTAATAAAAGTAAGTTATATGAACAGCAACACATTAACTTAAATCTCTTTATCTTATATGAGCTGTAAAACTTAGAGAATAAAAGTGAAGAACGAACCTTGCGGTCCCATAGGTCCTACATCTCCCTACATATTTTATAGTAAGGATTAAGGATTAGAAAAAATTAATATTAATTTGTTGTTAGAAAGGCCAAATTATAACATCAAAAGACATACTTCGTCTCCCTTAGCCCCTTGGAACGCAAAAGAAAATCTGTCGTCACGTCCTAGTGCCTATGTAAACACAAGTACACATAATACTTGTTACACAATTATAGCAATATAATACTCATGCTCATGCTATAGGTATAAATTATCTATCTCCGCATACTGTGCAAACTGACACCTTTTACTTATCAAACACACACATTACACATCCTAAAACATGTACCATCATCTTTAACTGTGTAGAAAAACGTGTTATAAATAAATAGTAATTAACTTACCTGGAGAAAGTATGGTAACTGAGTAAATATTTCAGTATGGTTACAAAAACACCTGTCTTGTCTATTCTGTAATTTAAAAGGAAAAGTTGATCATTGAACTTGGGTTGTATAGATACTTGTAGTTGCAGCAGTAAAGATTCCTTTCTGAGGCATGAAATCACATACGTCATCTTATCAAAGCACTATACCTAACGATGATTTATGAGATGAACATTATGTTTGCTAGCACATCAACACTCCCACACACAATGAACCCAGAGACCATACATAGTTTAATATAAGTCACAGTACTCATCTCCTGCTACTTGAGTAATGCATGCATTTTTTGTGCATTTTTTGTAATGAAGGGAAGGAGACGCGGAGAGAATGAAGGGAGGGTGCCGACAGTCATTGAAACAGGAGTTCGAATCATGAAATGCAAAATACTTCTTATGGACGAAGCATTGAGATTCAACCCGAAACATTTCAACACCCTGCCCTCCATACAAATAATCACGGAATGGAACGGATGATACATTGTGTTGGGAAGCTGGGTTTCCTTCTATACAAGTTGTATGTAATTACAGCATCACGAAACACAATATAATAAAGATGCACAAGATACTACGCGAATCCTTTTGTCGAATACTTTATACACAGGTATTACCCTCCATGTGAATCTGAATTATACACTCCGAATTACCGAACATTCGGTATACATGACTATCCGCTAATATTTACAGACTTCGAGGCATCTTCATTTTTGGAATCATTAAATTAAATCATAATTGTTTAACCATGGGCAAAAACATTTATATGGGTAAAAGAATTGATGTCAAGTTCTTGAGTTTACAGTTTTCTTGCTAATTATTATCCCTAATACAGTGTGCAATGTATTATATGTACAATGTATTATTACTTACAATTAGAATGTATTCAAGATCATTTTAAATAGTATTAGCCGTAAATACAAAGACTATCACCAGCTACTTATCTACAAAAATTATATATGTATTTCTACATTGTTGATCTACAAAAATAAACCGACATTTTATTAAGTAGATTCACATGTTTGTAATAGTATTATGTAGTATGATTAGGTGTGCACATAAGTAGTAGTAGTAGGATAGGAGATTTAGGATTGTTGTGTTGATTACGGGATACATGAGACGAGCGGTAACTTGATTTTTCTTAAGTTGAAGGCAGAAGGGCATTATAGTTTGGATTTAGCGTGGATATTATGATGTCAAAGTTCTCCTCCCCAGCTTGAAAGTGAGTTTGCTATTTGACTTGTTGTATTGGTTAATGTCCCATAAACTCCTCGATATTATGTAGCCCTTTGTTCCGTAGACAAGGAAGCTTGACGGGAGCTTTATTTTATGGCATCCCTTGTCTCATAAATTATAACTAATTTGTATATTGCACAACGTACTACAAGTTTACACTGTTTATGTTAAGGCTCCATTTACATTTCGTTGATTACTAAAGGGGAAGTATTTGTAGTGAGTGCAATGTGACAGTAGTAGAAGTGAGTAAAAAGCATTAAGGAAACACAGTGATAAAGAGATGCGTATTAAACCATAATACCAAACCTATTACCTATACAGTTATATAAAGACCAAGACAAGTAGTAGAATTGTAAAGTGTAAGTAATTTCTTTTCAACAGTTAGTAGTGTAGTAAGAATAGGTACCACAAAATAATTCCGAAAGGTAACAAGAGTCATGCACGAGCCGCACTTTACATTGGCCTAGAGGAATATTCATAAGTTATGTTAGCAATCAAATCAAAATCGATCGGCTAAAATGTAAACTTAACGCATGTAGCGTAACTAGCTAAAGAAGATTCATTGAATGACTCTTTCACGCTGCACTTGTGTTGATGCGAGCCACAGACTAAGACTTGTGTTGTGTTTGTGTTGCAGAGAGACTGGAAGTGCATGCATATCCAATTTAAAGTTTGAAGTGAACGTGTGAAGTGGAAGTGTCAAGTAAGAACTTGTTCACTGCCTTTTGTCTAAGCTCTGTCTGATGTGTACAATTGTAAGATAAATGCAGAATAAATTAGCAGATGGGATGAGATGAAGGAGGATGAGATAAAATAAATTAGATGCATGAAGATTAGATTTGTCCAAAGGATAATTTTTATTTTCAGCTTAGGTTGTACACTTGTAGTTGTAAGAATACTTATTATTGTTAGAGTTAGCTCGTACAGACATTCTACATGGTGCCAGTGTATCTGGTAGGTATTGGCTATACTTTTACACTTAATAATACTTAGATACCTATTTGCTGTTATTAGGATGAGGATGAACATTAGTTTAGTTAGTGAGTAGGTAGTGGATATTAAAAAAGTGTATCTGAGGCTCGTGGTATAATATCTGTATGTGAGAGAGTGTACGAGAGAGTTAGAGTAATTTAACCTCCAGTTCATCACATGGAATCATCTGCTTTTGTCTTACTAATGCATTCTCCTGTGTTGAACTTGTTGCCTTATGGGGTGAATTAATACACACTTATAGAAAACACTTCAACTCGCAGTTCACTCTGACTTGACTACAAGGGAATTCGCATGCGGACAATATTTATAGGAGTCCTTTTAAGGAAAGTATGTTAAATTAGCATATAGCTCTGAATGACCGTTGTACTTTTATAGAAAAAAGGAGTGATAGCGCCTATGTCGTTTTCTGTCAAAAACTCCTGTTTACTCGCACATCACACATAATGGAAACAAATTGACCCATGAACCAACGACGATGCCAGTGTGGAATACACAATTACCGGTGCTCATCATAGCCATTGTTCACTTATTACATATTCGCCAACACCTGTTGTGTCCGATGTATCATGTTCTATGCTAATCTTGTTATGTTGTAGATGTTTGTACTTGTAATGTAATGGATTTCATATGCAAAAGCTTACATGAGACAAAATAATTGAAATTGCTCTAACATTGTTGATTTATTTTCTATTAATTTATAAATGCCCTTTCTCTGCATAATGATCTTCTTCCTGCTAATAAAATGAATTATTGGATATACTGTACATGCATTTGTTGTTGTTGCTAGCAAAATGAAGTTTACTCTCGATTAGGTGCAGTATTGTTTTACATGGCACATTAAAATTTATACAAAAGAGTTATAATGTTACATACCGTATGACTTGAAATTGGATAGTCCCTTTCTAATCCGAAAGCTCTTCGTTTAAACAACACCATGAAAACTAGTCCAATTACTACTTTCATTTTTAATGCACTTTGACACTGTCACACAACACTGGAGGAGGAAATTGAGTTTGTTCTTTTTATACGTAGTGTGTATTGCCTCACATTTCTATGAGTGACAGATTCAAGTCTGTCTCATGTTCAAACAAAAATGCTAGAGTTGAAGTTTATAGGTAACTCGGTAACTGTACTCACAGAATTATAACTCGTAACGTATTTTTAATGATCTGTTATTCAGTATAAATAATTTACCCACCACTTCCACATACACCCTAGGTATTACAAACACAAAATTCTGAAAGCTTTTTCTATACACTATGTATATTCACTTAAAAATAAAACAAATCGCTTTGTTGAGAAATCGTACAGTAACTGCACGAAAAATGAAAATGTAATTGAATCTGGACCCTTTATTTAGTTGAGGGCAAAATTGTATTGTGTGAATCTTCTCATTAACTAATTTGAAATGAACTTTTCGTTTAGTTTGTATCAATATTGTGTGAATTACTTTCAGTCTGGGTGGTAAACACTTTTGTTGCAATTTAAGCGGCTCTTCTTCAAGACTAGCTTTTATGGCTAATAAACGGAAAACGTTTGCGTGTATACATCCAACACAATGTATAAAGTGTATCCTACACAGACCAGAGTAGACTTAAGTTTAATTAACTTGGATGTTATTATGAATGTAATTCATTCAACTCCCACTGTGTTCAGTGTATGTTCCACTGAAGTGTATGTTTTTGATGATTTTGTGTTAGCTGCTTAGGAAAACACAAAGCTCTGAACTGATCTTCAGTCAAGTCAAGTGTCCTATACACTCTAGACAGTATTTTTATTGTATGTTTGACTTGCGTTGGTCGGTTGCTGTGTAACTCACAATCAGTTTACGTTTGCAGTAAAGGATTGCATATTACTTACTACTAGTACCAAGCTATACCTATGCAATGCACTCATCCAATCCACTATGTATGTACTACTAGATTGAAACAGTGTTTTCGCAGTATGTGTGGTATAATAGTATATCCAATATCTGTTGTTGGGTTCAATAAAGTATATTTCCTACTAGTAGTGTGTTAGGTTTTGTGTAAGTTGCAGTCTTCGTTCAGCTCAAAGAACAAAGTAATAATCAGATAGGGTAAAGTAAAGTAAATGTTGCGTACGAATGTATCTACGTACGTACGATTACATGGCATGGTTTGTGGATGGTGCTGGATGGTGGTGTTGGTGAATGAGAAGAATATGACAGACTGTATTATATATGGAAAGGGAACCCCAATGCATTTTCTGCGTGTCTAGACTGTATCTCGACTATGTGTGTACATAACGGAATGCTTTAAGTGAATAGACAAAGTCAAGCGAAATTTTATAGATTTATCCGATATCACAAAGATTAGATTTAAGCACAGGACTACTGCTAAGCAAACTTCGTACTTATCTGCTGGTTTTTCTCAGCTCTGCAAAATATCCCCTGATAAAATAAACCATCTTTGACATCGGAGTGACTGAAGTAGGTTTACTCGCTGCCTAGATTTCAATTTATTAGAGTCATGAATTCTGTATTTCCAGAGTTGACACTCAATTAGAATATGTATGGACTAGTAAATCGAGCCCATGCTCCGCGCGGGAATAGGTGTACATGTATTATTGGATGATTTTAGCTGCACCATTCCCGTCGGTTCATTACAGCCGGGTTGAAATTTAGTTATCTCAATCAATTTGTCTTACTTCCATTATTACAGAATCATTGTGATTCTTCTCAATTCCCTCACCCACCCACCTTTAGTTCAATTTTCAAAAGTTGATCCGCTTTTTCGATTTCTCTAGGTATTTTCTCCACTGTGTTATTGCTTTAACAATATTATTATGTTCTATTTTTACAGTAATGTCATGTGATCAAATTTTTACTACATACATAGTAGACAAATGTATGATAATAATACTGTGTATATATGTAGAGCAATGAACATTCACTTAACTCTGGAATTCAATTCGGATAATAATTCTTTAAAAAAATTGAAATCATAACTGATTGCTTGCTTACAATTGACTCACTCTATCATCATTTATTCTGTAGCTGTTGTAAAACATATGTACTTATTACTATTCCACTTCACTCTGTAAAAGTAAGGATTTATGTGTTCGTATATAGATTCAGTGGAAAAGTGTCGCTCCGAGTATTAGAATATGATGCTAACAACCTCCCGGCAAATAGTAGTTAGTAAACCACGGCAAATCAAAAGAGTCTGCTGAAGCTTACCCGTACCCCGTACGAAGGCGTTTCCTCAAGTCTCAAGCCTACCGAAAAACTTTTTTCAGATATTGAGGCATAAATGTCAGGCATCAGAAATATATTACTGAAACTGATTCAGATAGTAGTGTGCGTGTAATGTAGTCACTTTGTGAATGGATGCACCTAGATACATATGAAATATTTCGGATAGTTTAGTAATATTTGAGATTGCAAAAGGAATGTTGTATAAACGAGAAGAGGTAACGATTTAAGAAATGTGTGTGTGTGGTGCCTACCTACTCAATCGGAGTTGTGAGTCATTCTCATATTCTCATCATGTTATTAAGGTTTGCACATGTTCAGACATTTAAACTAACAGTTCAGGAGTCAAACAATTTCTTTGTTTATGTTTACAAATCCAAATTAAAAATGTATCGATGTAGGAGGAGTTTTACAGTCTCAAGCTTAAGAAGCTTAAAGTGATTTGTTTCAAGACACTATATTTGACGAATATATACAGAGAGAGTTGTATATTATCTTGTTCTTATTTTATTTCGTGTAAACAGTAAAAGGTTGAATGATAAATTGCTGAAACTTCTTATCGCAAATTGGGCAATTAATTACCATTTACTTGGTTATAGCACGACCACCTACGGCTAAGTTCCGTCATTTCTATTTTAAATCAAAGAAGTGTGAATGCTCATGCCATGTTTTGGTTGGATCTTTAATACCAATTAAATTCAGATTTGTATGTTTGTACACATTGTACTCGTTACGTGTTTACGACTTGAAACGACATACGGTTCACATACGCTAAATACCAGCGGAATTGTGGTACATTTCCTGCTACAACTTTGAACCCAATCGTCCGTAGTGTTCTTAAGGTGTATTATTGCCAATACAAAAAAACTTTTACTAAAATATATTTGTATTTGTACTGTTTGCTTAATGCCATTGAAAGCTATAAAACGATGCCATTGCCCCACCGATATCGTATAAAAGCATCAAGTTAATGAAACTGAGTTTAAACTTCATACATAGGCATTACATACATAGGCATTACAGTAAGAAAACACAAGCTGACTCATTCAATGGATTGGGTACAAGATCATAAAATGTTCCGGGTGTTTTATATGCAGAATTCTAAATGAGCTAGACGTGACCAAATTCTGTAGGTACTGTGTATGTGTAAGTGTAACTTAGTATGTATAGTATGTAGATGTGAGTGTGACTGACTATGTACAAAGTCTGAATGTGCAGGTCTTGTTGTAATGTAATGGTCCTTACATACACACCACTATTTCTTCTCAGTATTTACGTTTTCCAACTTCGGAAGTCGTCAAAAATCTTTATGTCTTAACCAAATTCATGTCTTTTGTACGCCAAACCGAAGAAACACATTTCTCTGAATCTTACTCAGTTCAACACTTTGAAGGACTGTTGTGAAACACGAATACAATGGCCAGATAAAATTTAAAAATATTATGATACGATACTTACTTTTACACAATAGAATATAAATTCTGAGTTATCTTTACAGTCTTCTTAACCTCATACATACATAACAATAATTTACTGTATATATATACAAGCATGGTAATAATAAGCAAAGTTTATCTATAGGTCTCTAAGCCCTAAGCATGAATGCTAGATCGGCAATGCTTTAGTGTAAATACATTTTCATTTAGCGTAAATACAGAATGAACTATAAACAATAAGTTCTTTGTGTAAAAGCAACATTCAAAATCAGTGTGAACGCTTACACATTAAAAATAATAGCATGTCGTGGACTAGTAGTGTGTATTTAGTTTTAACATAATATTGGTTTGCATTAATTGTTTAGCAGTTTTAGAATCGTATCTGTCAACGTGTTGCAGATTGTATATCTATAACCTGTCAAAAATCATAATAAAACGTTTACAAGTCTGGATTTTATACAACAAGTGCTTATTCATGAAGTAACCAAATGGCAGTGCAACATTTGCAATTCTTCATGTGCAAAAATACATTGACCCAAAAATGTGTTGTAGTTGTGGCCTGCTGGTAGCATACTGAGTCAAGCGACTGTTTCCAATGATGTCGATAGATGATCTTGAGAGATAGAGTATTAGATGCAGTGTGAAAATAATATTTATATAGCGTTTTGTGTCCTGGACCCCGAAATTGCCTTTAAAATCTCAAGATATCGCAAGACACGACATGATGAGTCATTTCGAAGTTTTATTGCATATAGAACGAATCATTGTACATGTTGAATAGGATGGTAGTCAAATAACTATATCGAGTGCGTGAAGATGGATACTGTAGATTTGTATGTTCACACTTCGGCTGTTTCAAATAATGCAATCCAGCTTTAAAAAGGTTTTGTATTTGCTGAGAAATACGAAATACCCGATATATGTATGTAATAAACACAGAAGTTGGTAGTTACTGCGTAATAAAAGCTTGAAGGGTTCTGTCTGTCTGTCAATGTGAAATTGTTGAGTCAGACAACCAAAGTTGATGGATGTTGTTGTGAAGATTTGTGTGTGTGGGAAACAGGAAACTAAAAAGTTCAAAACACAACTGATATAATGTGTAGCCATTTGTTTGCTAAGAAAAAGAAACTTCAGACAAACTCTGTTACAATATTTCTAACTCTAATGTGTACATTACACACATGCGATATGACACCAAATATGAGGAATGAGGAAACGTAATGGATATTATTTTTTCATAATTTTTTATACCTAAATCTATTAGTCCATACCATTAGTAATTGGTATGTTACAAATGAAAATTGAGTTTATCTTTTAATCAATATTAATTAACCCTATTAGTATTAATCCAAATTGCCCTTCTTAACTCTCAATTACTGCTTAATACATACAATCATTAGATCCATTGAGTATACCACCTAGTTGTTGATTTCTATATTAAGTTTGTTCAACAGGACCATATTATATTTATATATAACTTACAATGCTTTTCATTTAATACTTGATACATACAAATGTTTGTTTTGTATGCAAAAATTTATCTTATGTGTGTAGTTCTTGTAGGGTAGAATTGAACTGTATGTATACACATGGGTATTAATATTTGTCTAGATATTAGAATACTTTCATGTAAGTTTATTTATGCTACGCACAAGCCATATGGAAAAGGATTTCTTGGCCAAAATAATTAGGCTAGGCTTGTTTTATACAATCAAGGACGTTTTTTAAGCTTCATTCAATTTCATTTAGATTCGTTTGAAGTATATCAGCTCATCTAATTGTTGCTATGTGCTAACAAGCTAATGCAACTGATGCTTTATCATAAGAAATCATGATTGAAATAACATGGATAAAATAAAATGTTGATGCGGACAAATCCTTATTTTCGATTGACCCTGATATCACAGTGCCTACATAATTAATAAAGCTCAACCCACGAAATGCATCGCCATAAATGCTTCATATATTTGGCTGTATCTATTCAAATAATTCTAAATAATTCAAGTAAAGGTGCACGAATCTAAAGCATGTCCTTTGGTGTTGTACATTCCTAGTTTCAAATAAGTTTATTTTTTATAAATATTGAAAATATTCACATTTAAAATTGCCCATTGGATTGGATTGATCAAATAAAATAACTTCAGTATTATTCGAAAGAGATTACTGTTATATAAACATTATCATCTGGAAAACATCGTATATACTTGCACATACTGAAGTTCATCCAGCACATTACGTACGGATTCATAAGGCCATGTTAATCCATAAGTAACGATCGAATCATTTTGAAGTATGTGATATGAGTATGATACTGCATAATATTCATTACATTTACGTTGCATAATACACATGTATACACTACTATGCAGTGCAGTGTACAGCTACAGAATGCACTTATTAAGTTAACCAGCATAAGGAGACGCATAATGTAGCCGAAAGTTGAGAATCGTGAGGAATTTGCACGGACCTATTAATTTCTGGCCATAAACTACTTACTTTATTTCTTGGCTGCCAGCTCAATCACTTTCTTCTTTTGGCTTTGCGCTTCGTTTCAACAGAATTTTCAATGATGAATATGACTAAAGCAAAATTCGTTAAGTGAACAAAACATACAAAGTTTCATAGCATTTGCGACGCAGTTTCATGTGATTTTATTTATGACCTGATATAATTGCGTATAACGTTTGCTGAGTATACGATTTACCTTGATAATGGCATTTCATTTCTGCTGTATTCAATTGAC
The DNA here is from genome assembly GCA_034694085.1 of Pogonognathellus longicornis. NCBI lineage: Eukaryota > Metazoa > Arthropoda > Collembola > Entomobryomorpha > Tomoceridae > Pogonognathellus > Pogonognathellus longicornis. The sequence goes on along the minus strand of JAQFYB010001319.1, from coordinate 8,160 downwards.
CAAGTAAGTAGAAATAGTTTACGACGAGTCATTCTAAGTAAACCTTAAGTGCACAAACAACACTTTGGACACGGTTGAGTGCATTTATTTTCGCCATCGATGCAAAAATACTAAGTAGTTATTGTTAAAATTCAATACGTGTACAGAATTAGAACTTAGAATTAATTTCCGGTAGCTTCCTGGATTGACGTGCAAAATAAAATTGTTATTTTCTTAACGTGCCTAGGTAGTGTATTATAAATTTCTATTGTCATTGCCTTTGTCGTTTCTTCTTCTTTTTCATTGAATTTTTATCCAATTTCATTATACTGACTTGAGGAGACGCTTGAGACCAGACAAGGTATCATTTAATGCTTCCACAAATTATAAAAAAATCAATGAAAATACTGGATTACTAGGTACACGGTACATTACTACTTAAATGAATTCTTACATTTAAATGTGAATAAATACATTGGCAGATATTAAGGCTTCCATATAGAGGTATTCTTGAACCACTTTGAAAGTAGTGTTATTTATTTTTCAAAATAAACACTCTACTTTCAAAGTGATTCTTTGTATAAATCATTGTTGAAAGAAATATTGCAAAATGATATTATCATGACCAGTACAAGGACTAATTAATCAAGTCAACTGAATACTTCTGTCCATTAACCTTTTTACACCAAATATCTTTAATTACTCAATCCATCATTGCCCCTCAGACAAATAGTCCTGTACAATCCCGTACAAGACACTTAATGAGTTATTGGCGATTTAACCCACCTTTATGTATGTGAGATGAGCTTGTGTTTACTAATGTTTTCTGTGTGTATTATGACTTCCTAAAATAGATGCTGATGCTTGTGGAGATTTCTGCCTTACGGTATTGCATACAAAATGTATTCATCACCTGCAGAGCAACAGAGCAAAAATTGGCTCAACGATATTTAGTGCACACCATATAGGTACAATTATCTCTATGTAGCATTTCTTAATGTTGTGCGTACCACGTAGTTAAGTATTTAACGTGTTAAGTACATATAAGCAAGAAAGTTCCACGTTTAAATTGGAAGAATTTCTTGAGATATACATACCGTAAATATTTTAATACAAGAGGGGCTTCCAATAGTAGGGGGTATCTATTAAAAGTGAGGGCAAATAGAAATTTCAGCAATTAGAAGTGGGGTCTCTAATACAAGTGGGGTACCAAATACAAAATTGATAGTTTTTATGTAATATCAATGATTTACCGTGTTTCAATGAAAAATTAACTAAATAAGTAATGGAAGATACTTTATGTCGAGATGGTGCATAAAATAGCAAATAAACTGACTAGATTTAATAGAATTTGGGCTTCTAATAGAATTGGGGTCTCCATTAGAAGGGTGGGCAAAGTATAGTTTCAGTCAATAGAAGTGGGGCACTTGTATTGGAATATTTGCGGTATTATAATACATTGGCGCATACATCATTTGAGTTTTGGCATAATGCAAACATATAAAACCAGAATCAAGCAGCTTGCTTCATTTGAAAAAAAAAATATTCCAACTATAGAAGAGGGAGTGTGTAAGGGATGAGTAAATGAACATAATAATAATATGAATGAAGATAGAAATTGCGTAGATAATCAGTTGCAAAATCCTTGTTGGCCCTACAGTTAGCAATTGGTGTAATCGGCATAGAATGAAACGCTGTGTTTTTTCTCGATACACAAACCTGTACAAACAAAGAATGACCAAATTAAGGTTAAGATCATACACGAGGTGTATTACTATTGACATTTGAATTATTACAGGATGTGTGTAATAGTAATACTAGAAACACAAATATTGTTTGTGTTGAGGCGGGATATGCCTTCTTACGGTCATTTCCACCTTCCACGCTCTGCATGACTTATGTTCAACACTTTATGCGACACAGAGAGTTATTAGCACCCTTGTTATTATCACTGACAACTTTCTATTCAACAAGGAGTGTTTGTTTTCTTTGTTTTAGGCATGGATAGGCACTACAATGAATTAGTGGCTGAAAGCTGATTCTTTATTGCCATTAACCATATAACAAGACTTTATTACAACAAATCATTATCATTCACATGCAGTCTGTGTGTCTCGCAAGGCGGACTAAATAGCTATGTTTTGCATGATATATTACAGTAGATTTCAATTTAAAATTTAAATGTTTCAAATTAAGATATATTTTATACTATTGTTAGTGTGTAGTGTAATGCGTAATGCCTAACTTGTGTAGTAAAACATAAAAAGTAACCTGCATTAAACAGTCTGTGCTTAATTTTATGCAGTAAGTATTTAGTAAGTTAACATGCTAAGTCACTTTGCATCTTTCTACAGACATAGACATAATAAGGAAAGTTTTACCATACATACAGTTATGTCAATGTCTCTGCTAAAATTAATGGGTACAGAATACAGTTTGATTTATGAATTCAATTTTTGCGACTCCCACAGTCCCACATAGTGTGCACATAATAATGGATAAAAATATTGTTTCTTAAGATGTGTTTAAATACTAGTAAATGCCTATACAATACCAATGTTTTATGTAATGCAATTTATGCGTATTATAACGCAATTTTTGCATATTTTATCAATGCTTATTCGTACGTAGAGTAATGAATACAATAGAACACAATGTTTAGGAAATGAACGGCAGAATAACTTTAGCATCATAATAATACAATGAATTTGGAAATTCTTATTTCGAGGGTGACTAGAGGATGTCTTTATCGTTTGAATTGAAATCAGGGATGTCGGATTTGTTTTCAGTGGTTGTTCCGCCTGTACTGTATTCATCTGCACTGCTGTTGCCATTTGATTCATCATCAGAAGAATCCTTGAGTTCTTTTAGTTTGCTTACATAGCGTCCGTAATTAAGAGAATCCAAATCTCTTTTTTCACCTGTTTCTATGCACAATAATATAAGCGTTTCATTACAAGGTTCCGCACTTTCATGAAGCAACCCGTGGAATAGAACATCTGAAGCTATGCCCGTGTGATTAACACTTTCAGAAGTCCAGTCATTACATCTCGTGACATTGGTAGAATTCTTCGTTCCTTGGGCACCATGCCACACAGCATTGACTTCCCTGTAAAAATATCATCTAAATTAGTATCTATGCATTGCATTGAAATTTTAAGCATGATACCTAAATTTGTGAGCAATTTGTTCACATAGCTATACATAGTTGACTAACTATTGTTACAGTTAAATAAATTATAGAAGTCAATGATTGCAGAATACCAGTCATAATGAAAAAAGACGTCTTTTCCTTTGAAAGAGTAGATCCGCGGGACTATGTTATTTTCGTATGAAAATCGACCTTGCTTGTCGAGCAGGTCTTCAAATGACTTGAACAGTAGGTCTCCTACTAAGTTGACTATCTGGTGGCTTACGAATTTATCTGCGCCAAGAAGTGTTGCTAGTACTGTATCGTTTGATTCTAAGAATGCCCTATACATTCCGTCGATCCCGGCGACTTCAGCTTCCTTTTGACATCTGAAGTTTGCATTGTTGATTCCCCCCATGTTTCCATTATGTGGCCGATTAGCAGAAATTAACCTTAACTGTATATTTTTAGCACACAATCGTATTCATTTTAATTTACACATTGTTTTGGAATTGGGTTTTTCTATTAATGATTAAATGATTAGTTCTTAATACAAAAGATGTGTCAAATGACCTGTTTAACGGGCTCTTGGTACACCGGGTGCATCTTAATGTACTCTTGAGGCATCGCCTGCTTAGTTACCTCAGTGGTAAATATAGCCTTTGTAACACTTTTAGGGATGATAGGTTTTTGTAATGGAGGCTCATCTGTAATTGTGGTGGTGGTAGTACTGGTAGTAGTGGTAGTAGTAACAGTTGTAACAGGGGATCCCATCTGTATATTTGTCAAAAAATATGCATGATAATTCCGAAATAAGAAACTCAATGTGGTACATAGATAGATAGATACAGATAGATATTTATTCAGGGACGAAACAGCCTTTTACATCTATTTAACTCAATGTGATACATATAGAAGCTAGAAATTGAAAATAGTCTTCGCAATACACTAAAGTTTGACCTGAAATGGTAGCCAACCTCTGGAACTTTTGCCAAAGAATGTGTCTTCATTTTTAACATACGCAATTGCCCCGGTTTTCATCTGATCTCCTGCCTATAAGTTTATGTAATTTTATACTCAATATAATTTAAGAGTATACTACACTTTCTGTGCTTTCATTTGAAATTTAATTTTTGAAATATTCTTAAACCTTCAACATTTTTTTCTCGTCTTCGAAAATGATTGGGTCCTTTAAACTTCCAGCAAAACTATTTATATGCTCATGCTCAACCTTCTCTCTTTTTCTTCGTATATTTCTTATTTTATGATAATCTATGATATTTCTTCCCGTGAATGCATCCATTTGATTAAAGTCAAATTGTCTGTCCTAGAGAAAACATTGGAATTTGATTAGAATCAATCAACGCATAGTTAAAGTTAACGACATAACTTTTCATGTAAAGTATTTTTTAAATAACTGTATGGTTCAAACAAGTACCTGTTTAGAATCCAAACATAAAACTCCATAACTTAAGTTAGGTGAATCCTTAAGGGAAAACTTAGATTGTAAATAAAACATTGGGCCGTCAAGTGTGTAAAACAGTAAAATCAAAACTAAAGAAATCTTCATTTTTGCAGCACCTTAAGATTTAGTATGTGTGAGAATGAGATTGAGATTGCACAGTACACTTGTGATATTTTAGAACTCGTTAGTACCACAGAAGGTATAAGCAGAGCTTAATCAGGCTTTTAGTAGTATTGTATGAAGAGTGTCACAAAACCATCTGCACTTTATCTTTAACACTTTTGTGTCACCTTACCCTAAAACCACTATTGAGCCCAAATCGTTGTATATAAATAGATTGCTAGAAATTGAGTATTAATTGTGATTTCACTTGCGATTGTGACTGCGCAAATGAATTCAGTTGACTTAACACACTTTACTGAAGAATTGGAATATCGGAGGGACACGTTATCTAAGTGTACATTTGCATTTGCATTGCTTTCTTGCTATTATTAAACAGTTGCAGCAATCTGCAATGAATGCACCAGACAACAGCTTAATGAAGACAACAAATGAGCTGACAAACCAAATAAAAGCTGGAATTGCAGTGAGCTACTAAGTAGATAACAAGATGCCCATTACTCATTACAGAGAGAAAGCAGTAAAATTATACGAGGTAACTATAGCCTTATTTTGACATGTTCATAATAAATGTGCGTTCAATGACTGTCTGCAGTTTAGCTTATCAGTTAGCTACATACATTTCATACCTTCTATTGGCAAAATAGTAATTATTATGCACAATATGGTCACGTACTCATATCCCATACTAATCCTCCTAGAAATGAAACCAGCCCAATTTTAACTACCCTTTTACATTGCAGCAAGGATACTTTAGTACTTCTAATATTACACTCATAAAAACGTGCTCTACAATTTCTACTTACATTTATGATGCATTATGTTATCATTGCGTCTCGGTCGGCGGATATAAAAAGCATGAGAAACGGTGCAAGTAAAATAACAGCTTTAGAGCTGAGTGAGACTGAGACATCATTTGTCACTTTTTCAGTGGTCCGTCCAGCCAGATATTTGATCGCTACATTTACGGCTTAGCCTTAGAAGTGAAGTATTGACTTACTCTTGCTTATAACTGATAGGTACACATAAAACACATACGAGTATTTATTCTGTAATATCTACATACATTATTATGTATCTAAAGTGTCTAGCCCTGTATACCGTCCAGACATGCATTTGTAATATTTGTAAGTGTATAGCTACAGCCAGCGGTTTATTTTGGCAATGCATTTTCTATCTGTGGCAAAGTCTGCACAAAGCAAAAGCCAGCACTTACATGCCTGGCTGTCTACATGAAAATTCATTGTGTCATCAAAACAGCGTGCATGTGAAAAAAGGACACCTGCTGACTCAATGAAAAGCAGAAAGACAACAACACATTTGCTCTCACGCATTTTGAAGAGATATGATCCCAGTGTTATATCCTGTAGCGTCATGCAATCTAGATTCATTCATGTTATTGAAAGATCTCATAATAAACTCAGCACCTCAGCATTCATATACGTAATACACACAGCTTTAGATTTAAATCGTGCTGTAATTCGCATAACTATTACCTATACCTATGTCTATGTAATTATAGTTAAGTATTTCATTAAAATATAGCTAGTATGTTCGTGCTAAGTTTAAATATAGAGTGAGTTTCAGTTTATTATTTAGCAAGGTAGGACGAAAAATAATTTAAATAATTTACCCGTTGCAATTTGCAATCAAAGTTGTGATACTTGTTATAAGAAAGTGAGTGTACACTATTGGTCAATCAAAACAATTTATGTTTCATAATTTTCTACATAAAATATGATATGTGTGTTATAAATCACTTGTCTTTGATATTTTATTAGCATGTAGTGGGTAATTGGATGCTAACAAGGCAAGAATTCAAATTTGATGACATCGCATGAGCTCTGCATTGCATTGATGTTGGTTTGGTTGGGCAGTGTGGTTAGGTGCTGTATGGTTTCTGGTAATGCAGACATGGTTTAATATTTCTTACTAGAATTTCTGATTTCTATGCACAGGACGATGAGATTCTGTCTACAGTCAACTTTTTGCTTGGCGAGTAATAAGCTCCCGTGTAGCAGAAGGTCAGAAGCATAACCCATGTTGTAAAATCTATCAGAATTCCATGACTTGCAGTTAACATTTTTACTTGACTTGTCTTGTAACTCAGATCCGTGCCATATTCTCTTATGTGGCCTTCATGAACAATTTTATTTAGTAAGAGATTATATTTCACGCTTAGAATACTTTTATATGTATTTTTTGACATACATAGCTTACCAATGAGTATCTGTAGCCACGTTTCGTCCATTGAAAGCATAGATGGTCGGAACTTTGCGAAATGCTCCAGATGTCCTGAAAAGACTGTTCCATGATCTAAAAAGGAAATCTCCTTGTAAATTCAATATCGCTAGCTTTCTGGCAGAAAATTCCACTATTTCTTTTATAGACTCTGTAGGGCTGTGGGAAATAAACGCACGAAACTCTCCATCTATTTTGGCTTCTTTGGCTTCAGAGGAACATTTAAGATCTGCACCCTTTACTCCGTTCAAGTCACCATTCCAAGGCTCATTCAAAGCTGCTATTCTCAACTAGTCAAATCACAAAAATTCATATCTCAATTTACTTATCTTAAGGAGCAATCTGCATTTGCATATCTCAATTTGCAAGAATACGTGTTGTTAAACAATTTGTAAAAGCACATAGGTATGATGTAAGTGTTTATTTACATGTGGCCGGTTAATTGGCTTTTTGGCAGGAGTCGAGGTTTTAGAACGGCGACTTTTGTTGGATTTCTCATCATTTGCGACGGGACTGTCACTATACATTAGTGGAGGTTCGTCTATGTCGTCATCAAAACTGACAATTTTACTTCCCATCTTGAGATTATACAATAAATTTTATAAAAACATGTTTAGAATATCAATGCATGAATAAATTAGTAACTAGCTACTACTAGGTATAGTAGGCAGGTATGTAGTATAATTAGTATGTATTGTGCTTGTGCTATATTACCATAATCTCTCGCCAACCTTTCTCAACCTTCCCATAAAACGTTTCTTCATCTTTGATGTAAACTATTGTTCCAATGCGACTAAAATCAAACATCTCAACCAAACAAGACAGAATTCATTTAAGTGATAAACACATCAACAATGCGAATCATGATTAAAAATAATTCACTTAAGTAGGCAATAAATTATCACAATACATTTTTCAAGTCTGATCTGTGCTTAAAAACAATTGCACCTGGCACGATTTCATACAATGCTTTAATTTGAGTCTTGTCTCCTACTGTCTGACTGGGTTTCTCCAGATTCTGCGGTTGTGTGTCTTGATGTTTTCTATTTTCAGCTTACAAATTAATTTCACGTTTGTATAAGTGTTTTATTTCGCAAAGAAGATGTAAAGTTGTAAAGAACAAAACTTAATGAAAAAATCACCTGCCCAAGCTTCTATGTCAAATAAGCAAGGTTCACCCTTCTGTCCTAATGCCAAACAAAGATAAATAAATCAGAATCTGTTA
>JAQFYB010001318.1:0-34180 GCA_034694085.1 Pogonognathellus longicornis | reverse complement strand
GGTTAAAGGGCAAATAATTTTCTTATCCACTACTATGTAGATTTTATACAGGAACAAAAAATATTTTTACTTTGTATGTGTTACATATGCATTGACATTCATTTGCACCTATACTATCTTTTTCAGTAACCAACGACGAGCCAACGAATGGGGTGAAGATATTACGGAAGAAAGACTCGCCCGTAATAGACTTGAACTCTGACCTGTTATGTGTATCAAACTCAACGGTGATATCTCGACTGAAGCTAATACTAGAGAAAATCGAAAACGGGTTCTTGGATCAAATTTCGACAGAAACTCTTCAGAAAAACATTCAATATGCTCTTCAGTTGATTCAAGAAGGGGAAACAGGCATCAAAGACAGGTTTGTTCGTTCAGTTTGAATTTGAGCACACATAGAGATCAAATTCGTATTGTTAGTAAAAGAACTAGGGAATAAATCTCTGGATTCAATCTCCAATTGAATCCTGTACATGAAATAAATACGTATACCAATGTGATGTGCTTATTCTATATTTAGAAACTGCGAGTCAATCTATTTCGACGGATTCATTCAATGATGAATCAGTCATAAAGATAATAACTCTATAGGCCTCCTGATATATACTCGTTGCTCATTGGCATTGTACTCCAGGCCTTTTGTCATGATGTCAATGCTCTGACTATGTGTACCAAGTCCTCTATATTTGTATTTATACTTTTGGGCTCTATTATGGTACTACTGCATTGCATACTAACTATTATTCTGTCTATTCTGTCTGTCTAAGTCTGGTTGATTATTTAAATGAAGCCTTTTCTTCTTTTGCCTTCTTTCCAGTGTATATCTATTCAAAATACTCATTCAGATTCAATTAACCTTTTATTATGTTGCTGTCTTTCTTCTTGTCGTGTAGGTATTATTACTATTTCATTGTTCAATCATGTGTGTATTCTATCTAAATAATGTCCAAGAGCATAAAAGCAGTATGAGTAATTATTGTACACAATACTATGTTGTACAAATTGATTAACGGATATTGCAGGCACTACTAAGTAAGTATTACTACAACAGAAATTTTAATTAGAAATTTAAGCTACATTTTATGTGTATAAGTACTATTACCACACATGATTATCGCTTTCGCGTAAAGTTAATTAATTTTTACAGCAATTATACTAACATTGCGTCAGTGCTTTTTCAACTATTAACAAATTTCATTTTTTACTAACATGATAACATGAGTGAAAGTGGTGGTAAAAATCTTAACATTTATTTAGGCCGATATCCTGGAATTACACTACATTGGGATGACAATGATTTTATAATGCTATGTAGCCAAAAATGTAAAGCTACGGAGTGGACAGAGTGTGCAAAATATGTACTACACATACCTTTACTTACGTATTTATACATAGTACGTGATTTGACTAAAAGCAATGTCGAAATAACCAAGAACATATACACGATGATTTAATATAGAATAGAAAAGCTGTCTAACCAAGACTTTTCATTACTTTTTGACTTGCTTGCTTGTTACATACAGGGAGACTGAAGATATTCCAATTGCTATTGAAAATGACACAGAAAAAGTTGAAACTGAAACAACTCAGATTGAAACTGAAACTGAAAATGACAATGACATTGTCAATGACAGTGACACACAAATTACAAACAAGGAAAACTGCAGGTTTCACATTCATTTTCTCTTAAATTTCATTCGTGTGAAGCATTTCTTATATTGTGATGTAATGTTTAAGAAGTCAATAGTGGATTTGTATGCGAGCCTTGTTTTATTACACTTTATGGATGTCTCCCTTCATGACTTGATACCATGCACGGAGAGTGCATATTGATTTTTTCTCTGATCAATTTTAGATTTGTGCAACATGATTTTTGGCTAGTAAATTTTTAACCCATGCAGTCATTACCAATGCCGACCATGCATCACCCTCATTCATTACATTCTCGTAGCAATAATCAGTATAACCACAGTATACCCTACACCCTACATCATGCTTTCATTTTGGAATGCATTTTTACATTCATTTCACTTAATTCTCGCCGCAACCATATTCTAATAATATTTGATACAGTTCCTTATGGTTCGGTTTTTCGGTTAGAATTTTAACATGTAGATTACCCATATACACCTCTGTAACCACCATTTTACACCCCACTAGTACATTAATATTTTCCAAAATATTACTTTTCTCATGTTTGTTTACTTGCGTGTACCTTCTGTGTGAAAGATGAAACGCCTGCTTCTATCAATATATGTGCTTGTTGCCAATTCGACTAAAGATCTGCTTCAAATCAAAATTAACTGTTCTCAACAACCTAAGTGTCGTGTCTGTCAACGAGCTTGACAACCAAATTGTGTGACAAGCAACCGCATAGAAGAAGTGTGGATGTTGTTGTGTTGCCTGTAGCTTTTCTTATGATAACCTAGGACTATATCTTTGCTTACCTTAGATACTTATTGCATTCTCAATTTATCTTTATTGTATGTAACATAGTAACATTCTAAATTTCTAACATATTGTGTGCTTCGAATCAATGTATCATGCAAACTCGCTCAAAAGCTTTCCAACTATCGCTCAAAATATTTTAGTTATAAAGTGCTTTCCTTGGCATAATAGTCATATATGGATTGATATAAATCGAAAAGCAAAATTTAGATTGATATAGATCCAAAAGTAGAATATTAGATTGATACACTTAGATAGATCGAAATAAATTTAAGTTGTAAAGAGGAAAATGTTCTATAGATATTCGTATACAGTATAGGTAATTGTATTTTAGTTGTTGATTTTTCATGCTGCTGCTGTTCATTCATTCATATTATCCGTACATAACAGCTTACAATTGCAAAGCATCCATTGAAGGTCCATTGAAAGTAAAAATAACTTTTTGCCCATACATAAATTGGAAACCTCATCTTTTTCTGAAGATGATCGTTTCGCAATATTACTGTCTCGTGTACACAGACAACTAGCACACTTACGAAAAACATCTGCACCAAGTTCACTCTGTTAGTGGTACTATGTACATACACGTCAGAGCAACACTGATAAAAAAGGTAGCCAAGTGTCTTAGTATTACTACGTGTACTGCACTGCACAAGTAGCTTTTTTACTACTACAGTAGTATTTGTACCTAGGTAATGTAGGTAATAGAAAAAGCTTCGTTTGCTGGTTTAGATTGAAAAGGAAATATTGGGACGATATATGTATGTGAAAGGGGAAAGCGATACTGCTGTATCCTTACAGTTGTTCCATTGCCAAATAATAAACAGACAGTACTGGAGGAGGGTTGTGTGTATTTGTACGATGATCCTGTGTATGTGTGTGTGTGCGATGAGAAAAGTGAAATAGTGAAGAGAATACAGGGAAGTGCATTAGAGGAGAGAAAGTGAGTGAATGTGATGCGGTAAAAGTTGCAGACCATAAACTATAGGCTTAGCTCCAATGGAAACAGTACAAAATGGTTTCTCTACGACCACTTCAAATATTGTATGTCGATAGCGAAAAAGATAAGAAGAACTAGCACACTGCTCTTGTACTTACTTACTAGTGGCAGTGGCAGCTTAGCTTAGTTACTGCAAAAAAGTAGTTATCTACTCCGAGGAGTATCCCCATACAAAATACGTAATGCCCGTACTAGGGTAAGTGTAGTGTGCCATAACGCTCCTAATGTAACGTCCTTTCCTCTTCCAGTTAAGCAGAAAGGTAAAAGCAAGTCGTCTTAAGTGAAGCAGTAATCCGGTTGGGTAGATGAGATGAGAGTAGGATGTTGCATCAAATCTCACATCTGTCTCTTATCTCTTTATTACATTCCCATTTTTATTCTTTCTTTTATATCTCTCTTAGTCATCTAAACATCTTTAACTGTCGCATTATACCTTCCTACTTAGTACCCTACGACTGTCCAACCTATCCACACTAATATCCCCGTTCTCCCATTCTATCTCTGTCATCTGTAGTCTCCATTCTCCTCCAATATTATCAGTAGTGGGCCAGATACTAGATTATTGTGTCGACAGTAGTGTAGATTCCATATTCGATTATTTTAATATACTAGTACTAGGTAGGTACAGCTACTTTTGTCTGAACGTTTTGTCTGAAGCTGCTAGCAAAACACAGATACCCGTTTCTCAACTAACCGGTGTGTAGCGAGTGTGGACAGTGCAGTGTCTAGTCACACGGATATTGAGTGGTCGCTATGTTTAAAGAAACTTTAGAAAAACTTTCTTAACCTACAAGAATAGTTGATTTTCATATTTGTGCTGGAATACACGTAGACTCCTCTTCAATTTAGATTTCAGATAAGTGCAACTAAACTACAATAGCGATATTTGATGCTTTAGCGATGGCACTATGGCACCAAAGGGAAATCACATTCAGTGTTTTCTATGCTGATGCTGTCGACAGTCAAAACTACCACCAACCACGCACCAAATTTTCGGATAAAAGAGTCTTGAACAACTGTGCAAGAAGTGTAGGGATATTAGAAAGTATTTTTCCTTTAATTCCGGAATATAGGGAGAAAGACTGGTGAGTGGGTAGGGAATTCTTCTTCTTCTAAATATAAATATAAATCTTATCATCATGATCATGCACTATCTAGCATTTTCTGATTTTCCGTTTCAGTAGAAAACCGATTGGTAGGAAGGGTAAAGCCAAAATTCTCAGAATTAATTAAAACTATGATATTACATCTTTGTGAAAGGAAACAATAGCCCTAGCTACTTAAATTCACAAGGGAGCACAGACGTATCTCGATCAATGCCAAAAATAGCTTAGGGAAAGTCAGCATTCTATATTAAGTACCTATTATCAAAGGGATGAATGCATAGGCTTGATATTTAATCAGAACTAGCTGTATATACTCATATAGGTACATAAAGTAAACATCCACCATAGTTTTTTCAGCCTCTTTGTCAACACTTTGTTATAATTATGGTTCATTGTAGAATATTGAGTTATACTATGGGTATATAGATAGAATTCATCTCAGCTCAAGTACTCTATGCACGACCGTATCCAGGATTTGGTTTTGGGAGGGGGCACCAAGGTAAAAATGTTATTATAAATGACAATTTTCGCAATTTTAGCTAAATTAAGACAAAATCAATCTAAAAAGTATCAAATTAGCGTAGCGCGAATATTTTAACTATTTAGGGCACTATTATGTCAAAATAATCCCTTTTTTTGGGATTTCGGGGGAGGTCATGTGTTCTCGTGCCCTTTTGCTAGATACTGTCTTGACTCTGTGTTAGGTCTTTCCTATTATTATGTAAAATACCCGTGTAACGTTCTCTCTGCGTTAATTATATTATACACAATAGTCTGTTTTGTCTATACTACCATTGGAAAATAAACTAGGTAGGTGGTAATACTTTTTTTTAATTAGCATACTTAGGTAGAAGTTCTGTAAAAATAAGGTATGTATGTATTCAAAAATGGACGCTTTTTCTGTATGTCTTTTTCTTCAGATACTTATGTACCTATTTCAGCTGTTGGTGGTTTGGTGTCCTTTATTTATTTGAGTAGCACTTAGAACAGCTTGAAAGACATTGGAGTAGTATCTTTGATTTTGATTACAACAAGGGTTTGGACAAATGTGAACATGAAAGTGCCATTGGTTTATACGACAGATTTCATCACTTGGACACAAGTCCTTTTGTTACATAGTGCAAAGAGCAAATTCATAATAACAAGGGAAATAATGAGCTCCATACATTTATTTGGGCGAGTTGAGATAGTTGAGGAAACGGGCACTTCAACTTGTGTAATGGAGCATATCCGTAGTAGTGTAAAGAGTGGGAAACGAGAATATTATTTGCTCTTCTTTCTTCCACTATCTCGAATCCATGTACTTATATCATTGCTCAGAGATTCTGCAATACATTTTTACGGACTAGACTGTAGCACGAAGAGATAAAAGCCATTCCGTATGATTTGATGGTCTATAACATTTAAAGTTTTCCATGGAGTGATTGGCAACACTCGGGGTGAATTCAGATTCACATCCATTTCATAATCAGACCATCTTCTTGTCTTGAATTACGCTGCGTCTTTTATGGCGGATTGTCTTACATTACATTACTATTTACATCCCATCAGATTAGCAAAGGCAATTTAAGTTCCCAAACTACATTTTTCATGTTGTACTATTGAACCAGAACCATGCTATTCAACTACATTGCTACTCCTAGAACAGTGTATAGGGGAATTGCGAAAAAAGTATGAAGAGAAAGTATGTGAAGGAACTTTTGCACTATGTTGGAAAAGTCATAGAATAAACATTAGTTGTAGAGCTATATAGAATTTACTACAATATACTCTGTTTAATGCAAAGAAAGTAGAGGATATCATTCTCCAGGAACAGAATCGTATGCGTATGCAGTTTATCTATCTGTGAGAGCTTAGAGCTTAGTAAAATTATCGGGATTAGAAGTTTCACAAGAGGAAAGATGATGGAATACTACTCGAACCAGATGTGGAATTCAAATAATCGGATCGAGAGATGGCTAATGTATAATGGAAAGGGCACTCTCCTGATTCCCTATTCATCGTCTTCATTTCTTTACGATACTTCATTTTTTGTACGAGTACCCGAGTTTCCTATGTACAGTACAACTACTCTCTCCTTACCCGCAATGATTGAGTGGAGCATTACAAGAACTTGAGTAGAAGATGTGCAGGGTAGACATTGAATACTTATCCGTTATCCACTAGTGGTTCTTGAATCCAGTGTATATTCGATGCGTCAGCTGGATGGAACCTCATATCTTGAAAAGTATGTTCGATTAATATACTGCAAATAAAATGAAGAGCAGATGAGAGTCACTGAAAGTCTCATCTTGACTACTCCACTTGATCCCAGGCCAGGGACCATTGTTCAAATAATTTCAATTCAGCATCCTTGTAATTTTGAGATATGTTTGTAATATTCGTACAATGCCTTCAAGGCAAGGAGTTTTATCAGTCTCCTGGAATTTAAACTTGATCAAGTATATTTATTTTTGTCGAAACTGCTCGGTTAGCTCGAGTTCTATTTACTCAACTCCAAACTCTTCTTTTGGATTGCGGTAGAAAGTGCTCAATTCCTAAATAAATTCAAGTACATAGTATTAGGACAATATACAGATGCCATGGAGCATGTAAAATGTTTTACAAAATGTATACTCAACCCATACTCAACCTACATAATATTGTAATTTAAATATCGTACTCAATACACAGTAGTGGTAGGTACTAATATTATTTATCATAATATTTGTATGTATTGTTGTGTAGCAGAAGTAATGGAAGCAGCACTGAATACTAAAACACATCTATGAATCATTATCTGTGATTACACATCAATTATTTTGAGCAATCTAAGCAACTTTGCCAACTTCTTCAGAGGTACTCCAAATAGAAACATTAGGAAAGCAAATATTAATGCGGAAGAAAATTCTCATTAATTCCCATCATTTAATCTGTATTAAATGCTAAAAGGGTTATTTAAAATATTCTCCATCTATTAAATCTTACGTAGGTATTAAATATCCACATTTCCCTGGTCCCTGGTTCACAAAGGTAGGTATTACAAAATTTCTCGACAACAAGTTTCAAGCAAATTAATAAGCTGGCTCTCAGTACTCGAATATATTAGTGCTATTGGAAGGAACAATTCACAGAGCAGCGGTCTGCGGTTGTTTGGCTGGTTGAGACTAAAGAAACATAGGAATAGAATATTAGTCTAAGGATATGTGGGGAAAGTGGGCATAATACATATTAGGTTATGTAGGCCGTAAGTAGTGCAGCATGAAGTAAAATTTTGTAAAACTTACTTAGAGCAAGCCCACGTTATGGTTTCATTAGTAACACTGGTGTATACTGATTTAATATGTACATTCATTTATACCCTGCCTATGGTTTATGGCGGAGTGAGGTAGGGATATTTTTGCAGCCTTCATGGTGCTTTTCATTTCATTAGTGCGTGTCCTCGTTAAAGTTTCTCATCCACTTTTAGATGCACCGCATATTCAGCTGCTGCTACATACATGGTATTACATTCTTTTCCATTCTGTGTGCATTTATCACTATAGTTATTTTGTGTGTGTAGGTTCTACTAAAAGCACTTCTAAAAGTGTTGTTGTTCTGTATTAATTTATTGCTCTGATAAGCTAACTAGATAGTTTTGCCGATGCTTGAGCCGTTGTCGTATCGGTGAAGTAGGTTATTCAATCGTACGTGATGTCATGATATGTATAAAATATAAAGTGCTTCGTTTTTCTCATTACATACGCAAATAGGAAAGAAACTCACGGTGTTTCTGCCCACTCTCTTGTACAGGAGCTCGTTAATACGTAGTCCTGCTTGCACGTGTATGGAGTGGTTTCCAGCTTTCAACGACACATCCTCCGATAGTCTCACAAGCATTACCGAGTTGATGCATTTTATCCTGTTGTAGCGTTGTCGGGAATGTCGAACCACATAACAACGGCAGAACCTCTGCACAATGTTTTTAGATCCTGAATGATGTTTTTCTGATGTTATGCGACATTTTGTAGCGCTACATGGTTATTTTTTTGTTCGCTAAGCTCCTTTCGTTCCTCTTCTGCAGAATACGGAATTAGCCTTTACAAATAGTATACTTGTACCATGTAGCTATAGGTATTGTATTTTGTATACAGGCGAGTGGGTTTTTAAATATAATATTACGCCCGTTGTACTAAACTTGCCAGTTACGTATAAAGAGACTGGAGCCATAGACGAATTGCACGCTTCCTTTACTTAAGAAGTTGTTTTGCTCTATCTAGTACAGAAGACTGTTCTAGCTTTTTCTTGTTTGTTTTTTCTTTATACGCCGTTTTTATCGTTGTACCTACGTATTCCCATATAATATCGTATTATGGAAATGAGTTAGCATCATCATCTCGTTTGGTAGTGGTGGGTTGTGTGTGTTGATCGTAAAATCTTCTTGATCATAAAGTTAAAATAAGAATAGCAACCCAGCTATTAAAAAATGATGGTTTTGCTTTTGCTTTTCAAGTTTTACGGTACATCCTACTAGGACATTCTGGTGATTTAATTCGAAGCGATTTCTGAAATGCATGAGGCTGTTCTTTGTTCGTCAAGAATGTATGCATTACACTTGAGATGACTAAAAGTGGCTGGTTGAGCTGAACTTTTGCTTGGTTTTTATGTGTGTGGTGTATGTGTATGATTTGCCTCGTGTATAACAAGATTGGCTTGGTATCTAAAGTTAATGTTAAGCGGATAGTGTGTAGTGTATACATAAGGAATGTGTCGGCAATTTTCATTCGCTACTTACTGCATTGTATTAACTATATAGGGAAATTCTGTAAAAATTTTGTAATTCATGTCTATGTGTTATGTCTAGCATTATGATATGATGATGTATAAAGATGGGGCATGTGTTTTATTGTTAGTGCTGGCAGTGTATATATAGTGTGGTGCACTGTAGAGAAAAGCTTTCAGAATATTTACAGTCACAGTAGCGAGTAAATAGTACACATGTAAAGTGAGTGAAAGTAGCGACAATGAAAATTTAATGGAAAGAAAATAAGCGTGTCTAGTGGAATCTCCATATGGGCACTACACTCAAGAAAAGTAAAGTAACTCGAGTTCTAAATAACTAAACTATAGACAAGAAGAATCAGAGAACGAGCTCTCGGAAGTGGATGAAGAAGTCATTCCAGAAGAAGTTCGTCAATGGCTCGCAGCCACGTTCACAAAAAATCTTCCGCCAAAACAGCGACTTGAGCCAAGGCCCAAATTCAGATCCGTGGCAAATGCTATTCGTGTGGGACTGTTTGTTGATCGATTCTACAGGCAGCTGAGTTCCACCACTTTGCAAATCCCTGCAGAACTCCAGCATCTTCTTAAGGTAACTAATTACTAATTACTGATAATTTTCCTTCCTTCCAATTACCACCAGTTAGAAGAATTGATTCTTCAAATAGCAAACCAACTGACTGCTGCTACAAGAAATAAGATCTTAATGTTATAGCAAAGATGTATGAATTCTAATTTCCTTCCAAATTACCCTTAGGTTTAACTAGAGCAAGGTCTTACTAAAGCACTTTCAATTCAATTAGGCAAATTATCAAGACAATAACATCAACATTTTCATTAAGAATTACAGTTGATTTGCCGAAGCATAAACCGGCGGAAACAGAATGTAGGTTACATAGCTAGCTGGGTAGCACCGCAATAGTACCTTGAGATAGGGATTTAATATTCCATTATAGAATATTGGAAAATATTTATTTATAGAATTAGCCTCGTAGTACTTACCTAAGTGTATGCATAAAACTGTCTTATCTTCTTGGACTACTACGCGTAACGTAAACTTAGGTTATGTTTGGCAAGTTATCTTGGGGTTTATGGCAAGTCAAATGCTAATGAAAGAGCGCATCAGACGATAATCGTAAGTCACAGTCAAGCAAGCCATTTCCGTTACAAGCGGATGTAACGTTGCGAAGATCCGGATCTTTGTTAGACAATTTGAGCTGTCTTAGGAAAACAACCAGGCTAACAAGGCAAGGCCCTGGTTCTCTTGTTCATCGTGCATGCTTGCTTTCCATTTCTATCTCTAACCAATGAAAACCAGGTAATAATAATAATTTTCCATTCCCTATTCTATCTTAGATGAAATCCTTTTGATTCCCCCGGAGTGTAAACTTCCAAACTAAACTCGTTTAATCTAGGTAGGTAATATTATAGGTGTACGAAGTAGCAGGAACAACCTTCTCTCTCAGCTCGATTTGGCAATGCTTACTATACATTATACGTGCGTCAAGCTTAAATGTATACCTAATATTTCATGAGACTCCTAAATGTATTGAAGATGAGAAATGCCTTGAAAAAGGCGAAATGACCAGTAAAAATATATATTTTACTGCATGCTCATGGCCTCTATACCCTTATACAGGATGAATGTAGAGCAAAACCAACTTTCACTTGGCTATACTAAATAAAAACAGGATTGACCTTCTTTTTTGGCTGTAGAGTATCGCCAACACTAAAAAGAAAGTTCAGAACTCCGGCATGGCACAAAATAACACAGTTGATAGTTTCTTATTATTACTGTAGTGTAGTTTCTAGTTTGTAGTACACTATACCTACATAATATAGTACTAGCTTTGCGTACTACATTCTACAAACGAAAATTCGGAGATTTAAGTGTTCCGTAGTGTGTAGTGTGTGTTCATAGCACAATTTGTTAATAATAGTGTAGTCGAACGTAATGTAATGTAATGTCAGATAGACGAGGCGAGATAAGTGAAAACTTGAGTGGGCCAAGTGAGTATTCTTTTTGTAGTCACTTGTACTTCCATTGTACTACAATTTTATGTGTATAAAGGTATGTGTCTTTGTGTGTAGTAATGCGTAGTAGTCCTATGTTTGCACTATGTAGGTATTACATACAAAGTTGAATATTATATATATACAACTTTTGGTATTTCGTGTCTAGTGTAGTGTAGTACTACTATGTACATACGTCATCTTACTAAGATATGTGTTATCTTGGAAGAAAATAATAAGGAAGGCGAGAATGGAGAGAAATTACTGTGTAGTTACAGAGTATACAGAGGTACTAAAAAATAAATTGACTCTCGATTTTACTTAGGAAGAAAGTTTAGTTAGTATTGTAAGATATGAAGACTGAAAGCGTATTGTATTGCGTTCTATTGTGTTTAAATGCTAAGCATTTTCAGTTGGTTTAGTCGAGTGGAGTGGTGGTGTGCTGTGTGCCGGAGTGAGAGAGTTTCACAACAGGGGAGGTTTGCTTTACGTAGTGATCTGATCTTTATTAAAGTCTTCTGGGTTAGTGCCTTTGTCTTGAGATTTTCCGAGTACACCTACCAGGCACTTATATTGCTAGCTGTAGGGCTTCAACTGTATTGTGGCAGTAGGCCCATGAGATCCTAAACAACAGATAAAAGAACCCCCAAGTGAAATTACTCAACTCGAGACCAACTAAGTCAAGATAACCCAAAAGTGTACAAAACGATAGCTTATAGCTTGGATTCTTCCAGCCTTGTTCCTGTTCCTAGTATTCTTGTAAATACATACATACGCATTTGTTTGTGTGTACTTAATATTAGGAGTAGGTGATGAATGTAGTTCTACACACTGTATAGGCTTCCTTCTTCGTTTCATGACGTAATCTGGCGTAAGGAGAAAAAAATAATGCAGCAAAAGGGAAAACAGAAAAGTAAATGTCATGTCACTTGTTTTCTCAGGAGTAGTTGCTAGTAAAAGTATAAAAGTAAGGATAGGGTAGGGATAGGAATAAGAAAAATGTAATTTCTTTAGTTCAAGTCTGTTTTGTAAATAATTTACTTATTACTTCCAGATTCCAGACTATACCTTTTCATATATGCATTTTTCAACACTTTTATTATCAAGAGAAATGTCTGATATTACTTGGTATTTATTTTCCACTTTGTTTTCAAAACATCTTTCTTAATAACAAGCCAAGTGAGCAGCAGAGACAAAACTTTTGTCTGTTATTGAAAATTCTATATGGGATAAGATTCTTGTCATGTACTCATTCATCCAGTGTTGTAAAAATAATATAGGTAAGATAGGACTTCAATGTTTTGGTTCTCCATATCCTAAACGTTGTAAATAAGAAGTTTAGTTTAAGAAATGTTTAAGAAAACACATCCCCATTCTTTGTTTTTCGCCTATTGATTTCTGTTCATAATTAAATTATGATATAGGTTTTATTTGTATTTTTCTTTCCAAAGAACAATTGAGCATTATACAAAAGATTTACTGGTTAAATTCAATTACAGTTTAATCATCTAATGCGTCAGGAATCAAAAGACTGGCCAAAGAAATGGAAACTAATACAGCTTGAGACGGAGAAAAAGTATTTTTAGGTTTACACTTGTTTATTTTATAGAGATATATCTGGGGACTTATTATAATATACTGCATGTAGCTATACATGCCACAAACTATTATCCACAACAACGGTGCCAAGAAATGTAGGTATTGAAGGAGAAAGTGGTGTTTAAATTAGAATTGTGTGGATAATTAATGAAAGTGAGCTTGAATAATGAAGGACGAAGTTTGTACAGTAAATAAAAGATAGTTGTGGGCCCACATCTTCATGTATTTCGTACAAGAGTATTCTGAGAAAGAACTTTAACAATGTCTTTCTTATGTAACGAGCTACTACATACAACGTTGTTTCTTGTTTGTAGCTAAATAACTCTTTCATCGGATCTTTCTGTAGCCGTGGTTTGCCTAATAACTACATGTAGACTTTGTAGACTCTACTGCGTAGCCCCCTGTTCTTTATATCTACTTGTTTATTGTTAGTATGGTCACAATCCTTATGATCGTGGTTTGGTTATCAGTATCTTCATGTGTTTGTGTGTGTACAAACGACACCAAAAACTAATTATAAACTTATTTCCAGGAAATTAACAACTGGCACTTTGATATCTTCAAACTGCATGACAGATCTACAAATCACAGTCTCAAGTACGTGGCCAAAGAACTCTTCAGTCGCTATGGACTTGTGCAGAGATTTCGGATTAATCTGGACAAATTGGATGCCTTCTTAGGGGCAGTCGAGTACGGTTATACGAAATTGAAGAATCCTTATCATAATGATGTCCATGCAGCAGATGTCACACAAACGCTTCACTTTTTTATAGGATCTTCTGGAGCCGCTGTAAGTTTCTACCCTTGTACAATACACTATGTATACATTATACCTATAGAATTATCGTCGCGTACAGTACCTCCTATAGACTCCCTTCGTTCCCTCCCTTGGCTATACTTCAATCCATCACCATCTTTCACTTACAATCTTATGTTACACAAAACTCGTTTCCTGTCTTGTCATAATAACTTTTCAATCCACGATTCCACTATACGATATTGTACACACTGTGCGAACTTTGATTTGTGTGAAATCATAATGTCAACTCAACTTTACTAATGCTATGTGTTATGTGACAACCTTTTGTACGTCTGAACAAACTGAAGATGACATACACATGCCCAACTGTTGTTGAAGATGTATTATGAATTACATAACTACATACTAATGTATTACAATAATGGTACTCTGGTGTATGTAAGGTGGTGTAATTTAGTAGGCATGCATTGTGAAAACAAGAGAAAAAATATTTCATTAGTAAAATGAGATGTTGTAATACAGTGGTATACTGTGTACGTCACGTTTTACCAGAAAAGACTTTTTTGAACCTGGTTTGTATGTACTATGTAGTTTTATAAGCGGCCTAGTTGATTCTCTTTTGTTTATTTGCTCTTTGCTTTCTTTTTCACCCGGAAACATGATTCACTTTTTCTTTCCTTAGCTGCTATTGTTATTGTTGCTTTCATCCTTTTCTGTTTAAGAAGTACATTCATTTCATTTCATTTCACAAAGACTGCCGACGAAAACGGAAGCGAAGCTGAAAGTGTTATTGGGGTGGGGGAACTACATTAGTGTAATAGTGTACTTAGGAGTAGTTGTGTTCTCTGTGTACACAATCGGAGATGTCGTGTCGTTCTCTAGTAAATATTAAACATGTTAAAGAAAGAATAGTGAGGCATGTTTTGCCTTTCGTCGTTCGTGTGTCTCCTTTGTCACACTTTGGTTGCTGTCGCTGTCATGTCACTCGAGACACTTTTAAAACAGATGCTTTTTATTAGACTATTGTTGTCATTGCTTTGAATATGAATATACTTTAGTTAAACACAGAGTTGCTTTTATTTATAAAAGTTCGCAGTTGAATGTAAAAAGTGTGCAGGGAGTCGTTCGTACTAGAAGAAAAAATGATAGTTGCATAAAGCACTGAGTTCGGGATGGAGAGATAGAGATAGGAAATGGCGGTGGAAAGTTTTGGGTAACTGAGAAGTATATCGGAAGGGCAAAGGCAAACTATTTATCACAAGATGTGAATAGCAAACTACCAGATAAGATAAAGTGATGTGACAACTTTCAGCGCTCTATTCCATTTGTGCTTTTCAGAATTCTCCTGAGACATTCGTCTCCTTGCAATTGTGACTCTGTAATATACGTAGCTGTTTGCAAGTAGTAGTAGGTGGGGTGGAGAGTTCAATAAAGATCGAGTGTTTCCAGTCTCGTTCTCGAGCAACCAGCAAGGAAATTCTATTCTATTAACTTTTAACAGTTTCTTAGAAACTTAAAACTTATTTGTGTTGTGTGTAGTATAGTAGGCTAGTAGGGAAACTATGGATGGCAAACTCAATCCAAAATCAAACTCCTGCAGTAAAGTAAGAACCTAAAAATACTCCGAGACTGACATTCGCATCGGCAGTTTTAATAAGATTATGTATATACATAGCACATCGTAAAAACGATATCACCATCACCCGTCTCCCGTGCCCCCGACTAATATTTTACGACAAAAGAATTCTGATATACAATGTATGTATGACATTATTTATTTATTTGTAAAACTTTTACTTTTCTGCCCTTACCCTTTACCTTGTAGTACTAAGTTACCTAAGTGCGTGCAAAATCAAAGCAGTTAAGCTTTGGATACAATTCCTCTTTTTGCACCGTTTGACGAGGCATTCGTGTGCAAAACTTGAATCTAGTTTACCTAAGCAATTTCTTTTAATAATGTTCGTTTCTATATTTAAACTATTCCGTGATTTCTAATGAATGATAAATGCTTGATCTCTCCTTGAAATTTTTGATCCAGAATATTTTGAGCGATCTGGAGATATTTGCTTTACTGTTCGCCGCTCTTATCCACGATTTTGAACATACCGGACGGACTAATAACTTTCACGTCAATGTCGGCACGGATCTGGCTCTTTTGTACAACGATAGATCTGTCTTGGAGAATCATCATGTCAGTGCTGCCTTTAGGTAAGACAGTTGACAATGTCTCTTTTGGAAATGTGGAAATGCAGAGGAAAAGAATAGAAAAGAAATTCCTCCTGTCTCATTTAACTTCTGACTGTTCAACTTGATAGTTACGAAATTAAGTAGAGCTCTGACGGGAGCACAAGCAAAGTAGTAGGTACAAATATGCAAACTTTTGTGCTTACGCAAAAGGACCCTTAAGGAGAAATCAAACGGGAAAACCCGGGGATTAAATAGAAAAATGCGATTTTAATGCTATGCAATCTCTTTAGGTATCTTATTGCCTTTGGACATTAGTTATGTAGTAGTTAGTGTAAGTTTTACGTTCGTATTTGTGACTTTTAGCCACTAGAAATGTTGCCCGGGTTTAGATTTCATAGCTGACAAAGCAAAGCAACGGTTGTGGAATGAAGGTAGTAGGTTTTTAATGAAATCTTCTGTGCAAGCATTGCATATAACTACTATGGAGCATGGCATTTCATGGAATGACTAATGACACTGAGTAGGAAGAAATTAAAGTGGAACGAAATTTAGAAAGTACACGATTGTGTGTACTATGGTAAAGTCATAGAGGTTCTGTAAGAACAGGGCGTTTTGTTAGCAACCAGAGAGCCAAAAGAGATCGGATAGCGAACAAGTACATAGCAAACATGTCATATGGCATATATAGCACAGACTACACTACCGAAGACACCGAGTCACTAGTACTTAGAGTTACACCACTCTCGCACTGTGAACTGTCATGTTAAATCTACAAACAGAAACTCATAATATAATGCCAATGCGATATTAAAGTAGGAAGATATAGTGAAGAACGTAGTTTCATACGCTCCACTTCTACTAGTATGTTTTTCATTTGCTTTAAACTATTCTTTAGCCAATATAATTACTATAATTGCATCTTCCTCCGACATCTACATAGGCGGCCACGTTTTCTTGTCTTAAGTTCCCATCAAACAGTTCACTGTTCTGTTCAGTCAACTTGAGATGGCTGGAATGGAACTTGACAACCAAAATGCTACAAGAACTTAAGAGTTCTCCTCCTGTGGTATGGCTGTGTATCTGTCATCTGTGTATAGGTATAGCGAATATTCAGGATACACTGCCACAGTAGTACACTCATGAAATGAAATGTAATCTATTCTTGTGTAATGTAATTAAAGACGACCAAGTTTCCATTTCTGCATTATCCACAGCTCAAGATAATTCATAACATTCAGTCGTGATCGCGAAACGACAATTCTCAATGTAACTACGATTATACTATTTTATAATGGTACAAGTACACACAAGAGATTCTCGCAACTTTAGACATGCTACAATTTCTTTTGCCACACTTCATGGCAAAATATTATTAGACAGTTTGTGCACATAAATCACATACAACCATCACGTACGTACGGAGCGCAAAGTAGATAAATTGCAGACCACCTCTGCCTGTGCTCTGACTGTGTATTACAAGTAGATCCTTGTCATTCCAGGCGTGTATTCGTGTAATAATAATAAAATGTCATTAAAATGAGTATTAAAAAAGTTTAAGCTTCTTAAAGTTTTGTGTAGGTTAAGCTACCTATTTGCAGATACTACGCGTACTTAAGATAACTACTTTAGTTAGGTAGTCTAAATATAGCTTTGCTGCTATTGTGCAGCCATACAAATAATGTTATTAAGGATTTGGCTGTAGAAATTAATTACATTAAAAGATAATACCATGCACACAAACGGAAACAAGTTTCTAGTTTCTAATTGTCGTGTGCTTTCCAGGAACTTAGACTTAAACTAATGCTGGCTCTTTCGTACTTGCATGATGATAATGATGAATAGTAATGTATTTATGTTTATATTTGCTCAGGTTACTCAAAGATGATGACAAAAACATTTTGTCTTTCTTGAAACCCGAAGAGTTCCGAGAATTCCGAAATTTAGTCATTGAAATGGTTCTGTCGACAGACATGTCCTCGCACTTTGCACAAATTAAGCACGTGCGTGCATTACTCAACGGAGAAAAGTAAGTCACACTTTCACTCTTCGCCAGTTTAAATGAATGCTTTCGCGTTAAGTGTAATGTATACCTATAGGTATTTATTATCCAACTTCAACTTGTTCAAACTATCAGTCTATACTGTTGTAAATTATATGTAGATGCATCCATACCACTCATGTGGGACTCTAGAACAACTTGACTATAAATTGAAAAGACGATTATCTACATACTGCAAGAGTTTCTCGTGCTCTTTGTTTAAAAAGCTAGAAATAGAAGCGAACGTAAACTAAAACTAAAACTACTTTATGTTATTGCACCTTGGCTTGTCTCAAGTTGTTTGAATGAGCGTGCGTTGCTAGAATTGGATAGAATTTGGCATAATAGCAGTACTTAAGTGGTTTTAGTTTTAAGCTTAAATAGCATTTACTGGTGGAGGAAATGGTATCAAAGAAAATCTCTTTATATGCAAAAATTGCAAATTCCTTTTGCATAAAATCCGGGCATTATGCATACAGATAGAATGGATGCACCAGTTTATTTCTTTTGCCCGTGTATGGTGTAATCATGCAAAGCAAGAGTTTATTTTGTCTGTGTAAAAGTATTTATGGTTTCATATTGGTTTTTATCCAGGAGTTCGCACACCACAACAACTCTGATGTCTCTAATGCTCCATTGTGCCGACATAAGTCATCCCGGAAAACCATGGAGAATTCACAAGCAACTTGCTGACCTAATTCTCGCCGAATTTTTCTTACAAGGGGATGAAGAATCCAAACTTGGTCTACCTTTCAGTCCCCTCTGCGATCGTAACAACGTCCTCGTACCAGAATCCCAAATAAGTTTCATCGAGTTTATTGTCGAGCCGAGCTTGAGCATATTGAGTGATATGATTGATTTTGTTACAAGTAAAGTTGACGAGGGACCACTACCATTGACTTCCGTAACTACAACCACAACTTCTTCCACAACCACTTCAACTTCCAATTCGAACACGACGACGATAACGATGTCGAGCTCCTCAAGCACAAACCCAGCTTTAAGATCGCCAAATAGTAATAGGACTCAAAATATATCACAAGCCAAACATTCCGCAGTTACCCGTAGAGCCGAATCGGATAAATGTATCAGCAGTAGTGGTCAGGGGAATAGTAATACCAAATTAGTTTTGAATTCCCGCACACCTAGTTTCCCCTTACAAGCGGGCCATAATACCTACGGACCAAATACTAGACCTTGGATCAATCATCTTGTAGAGAACAAAGCCAAATGGAGGATGATCTCCGCGGGTAAGCTTTTTGGCTATTTATCACCTGTCCATATCCCTATACCCGAACTCTAATAATAATGCGATAAAGTCCGCTCTTTGTCTACCTACGCCCAGATTCACCTCCACTCCATCCAACTACGTAAACGTAAAACGTAACTAAAAGAAAAGAAAAATCCCGGCACACAAAAGATTTAGAAGCCTGTAGTTTGATGTAGTTACGGAACAGTTTTTATTGTCTTTGTCATACCTACCTCCGCCACCGTTCCGAAACTTCTCCGTCTCTCCCACTCTCACCTTCTTCTTCGTTCTTTCTCTCCAGCTCATATTCTTTTTGGCCTGTTTAGTCTCCCGTCTCGATCTAAATCTAAATCCAATTCATGGAAACAAGGAAAGTGAGAGTGGTGCTGAGCTCAGCATTCAGCATCTCTCCCAGCATCTCTCACGTAAAAATACGATATCCAATAATCTTCATCGTTGTGGCATGTCTTATTACATTTTCCTAGCCAACACTTCCGTTTTATCTTTGCAATTTCAGAGGATGCTGAATAGAAGTGAAACTCCAGTCAAGTCGTCGAATGTCGCTTGCTCGCTCTTTCTCGCAACCTTTCTCTAATAATGCTCTATGTGTTCTCCAGAACCGAAACTATTGCATAGTATGATGATAACACTCAACCGCACACAACCTTCTTCCCGACTTTTTCTTCTGTTCTTCTGGACACAGCACACAGTCTCTACACTTCTCTTTGAACTCTGTCAATTTCAAAAGGGATTTCTTTTGTGTCTCTTACGAGGTTGTGTCTGGTTTGGGACCGCGTCCGTTGTAATGTTCATCCGGCCGTCCTCACTTAAATGTTTGTTCCTATCAAATAGGAAATTGTTCAAGAGCTAATACTCCTCCTGCCGGGTAATAGTTCCCTTTGCGTATATATTTATTCTGTATATGAACAAGCAGTCACATTCAGTGTGGGATGGCTAATAGCCTTAGCTGCTGCTACAGCTACTAAAAGTAATAGTCCCTTAATAGTAATCTGGTTTAGATTTGCTTTCGCATCCGTCCACACTAATACTATTAATACTTGGGCAGAGTCAGAGTCACAGAAAAAGAAGCCAAAAGAGGTGAAAATAATGAATGGTGGAGCAAAGGGAAGTCTGTGTGGAAATTTCTTTTTCTTCAGCACAAGCTCCAAGCAACCAAATATCCGTCGATCCGCCTCCTTTCTCATATTACTACAACAATCCATTTCATAGTATGTAGTAGTAACAGTAGGAGCAGTATTGCAAATTGCTAGTACATCGTTGTATGCAATCGTTCGTCCAGAACAGCCATAAGCACATTTGCTGGAGAATAGAAAAGCTACTAAGGAAGTTGAGCGAGCCTAAACTGACTAAACTCCTCCGTTAAGCTCACACACATCTCACAAAACCACTTTGTCTGTATATTGTGTTGTCGTGATGAGATATATATTTTCCATGTTGTGTCTTTCATCCTCATCCACCCCTCCACCAGCACCACCGCCAACATATACATGTCAGAGCATGGGAATAGCTGCATGCGTGAAGGCCTGGTCTGGCTTGACTTTCTTCTTCTCCAGACTTCTCCAGACTGTAGAGCAATGCACCTTAAAATTGGAGAAAGGATGAAACCCATCGTCGCGGACTCTTGACACAATTTATGGGTTTTCTGCTACTCGCGTGGAAATAACATTATTCTCTCTTCCTGTCAATTCCGCTTATTGTGAGATAGTCTGTCTGTGTCGGAGACTCGGAGTTTCCCTCTTCCTTCGCCAATGACTTTAGTCAGTAATACTCTAATACACCACTTATATGTATTGCATGTCATACTCATACACTACAACAACTAACGCCCACAGTAGCACTACATATTACTACTACCCGTTTCTTCACCAGTTTCTTCACCAGCCTACTTTTATACAAATAGTCACAAATCTTTTTCTTCTTATCATACGGGCAACGAATTGTTTTCTAGTAGTAGGTCTGTAATATTCTTGAACCATTATTTATATTCACTACCGTATATTTCCTATTAAACCGCACTTCCCAAAAACCGTAGTACTCTATTACACGGGTTGGCGCCAAATTTCGAAATAAACCGTACGTCTGAAACGTGCGTAGGTAAATTTCAATGTTTGAGGGGAAGAAACGCAATTTTATGCGGCTTTATTTTAGCTCGGAATATATTATGATTGATACACTTATAATAATAATGTCTCTAAAGCTAAGGAAAGCACAGCCGCGGGGTGAAAACAAGAATAAACCGTAGCACACTCTGATAAACCGTAGTTCTCTGATAAACCTTAGTACTCTGATGAACAGTAGTGCTCTGATAAACCGTAGTTTCCAATTTTCAGGGTACGACCTCCAATTTTCGATAAAGCGTACTACAATTTAATGGGAAATATACGGTATGCAGTATTAATATTAGTAATGGCAGTAGAAATAGTAGTAGTAGTTGTGTCAGTGCTACTTCCCCGGATGGATGGTGGTAGTGGAGATATTATAGTGGTTAGTGTGCTTTTGTGCCTTGGAAGAGTGAAAGTCGACTAGATTAGGTACATATAGTATTAAGTCAGATCAGATCAGCTCAAAGCTACATACAAAGCCGTCTTGGCTTTGCATTCCCTTAGTAAGCTTCTCTACTCACCCGTAGCTTTTTTCTTTTTCTTAAACAGGAGAAAAAGAGTGGGAGAAAACCTTAAGGTGAAGATAGAGAGGGAGGGATAGAGAGATAGAAGAACGACGGATATATTGCAATAACGCTCGACATGGAATGTCTTGACTTCACATTGCTTTGCATTGAATTCGAAGAGACTGAGTGAGTGAGTGACATGCCATGTCATGCTATGAACTGCAATCCCACGTATTATTACCACTATACTACTTGGAATGGCATGGAATAGAATATGGGATGTCATTTCTTCCCCATTCCTTGACTACCTCTTAGTACGTGTATTATTTCCTGTTGCCAACATTTCTTTATGGCAAAATAAGTTTTCGTATCTGTATCCATCTGTCTCTCGCTTGCCTTCTATGTACTATCTCTGTACTACTACTGGAATTGCGGCTTGGCTACGCGAATCTCCCATCTCTTGTCTACCATTGTCATATAGCGTGAATGTAAATGCACTACGCGTTTCAACGAGATACGAATACGATACGACTGTTAAATATTATTATGTATTGTAGTGAAGCACGCAGTGAATTGGTTTGCCTAGTAGTACCTACTTCATTCAACTGCATGTAACACACAAGACTTTTCCAGAGCAATTGAATTCATTTTAGCTCGTATTCTCTTGTGCTGTGACTTGTTTTAGCCTTGTCTTGTCTTTCTCCATATCTAGTAATGCACATCGAATGCACACACACACAGGATACGAGTACTACAGACTGTACAAGGTACAAACCAAAAAAAGTATCTTTGTATATAAATATATGGAAGAGCACACAAAATCAATTTTCTTTTTCCTCAAGCAACCTTAGTTGTTTTACACACAGTATATGTACATATACATACGATCTCGTAGGATTCTTCCGTAGTTCCTTACTTACTTATTCTTAGTAAACTGTTCTGAACACACAGACACAGCGTACAGGCTGTGATATTTTTTTATCTCTCATAGTCATAAAAGAGTGTATGGTTTGATATCAATAAGATTTTGATTTACTGTATAGTGTAGACATAGAGGATAGTATTTAGTAGAGGTGTATATCTTTAAGTTGTTGTAATAGTGATAAGGTCACATTAAGAAAGTGTCCCTGTCTCGTTAGCAAAGCAAGCAACGCTGGGTTAGTCTTACATTTAGTATATGAGAGAATTCGCTAGTGGCCCGGGATAACAACTCCTGGAATAAAGCATAACATTCATAAGCGAAGGAACGGTGGAAGTTTGTGAGTTTAAGTGAGTGAGTGTATAAGAGAAAAGCGGGAAGGGAGTCGTCATATATTAGTATGTGCTGTATGTGGCTATACTTACTCCTACATAGCAAAAAGTGTGGAGGAAAAAGTTTTATGCACACAGGGGAAAGTCCAAGTGCGGTGGAAAGAGTAGAGGAAGGGAAAGAGTTGCCGTATAATCAAATCGAAGCCTTAGAGAATTATGAAGTTCAGCTCTGAGTCGTCGCTTGGTTAAGTTTTGGTCTTTATTTATATTTGTAGGAGCAATACTAGTAGCCGGGCATTTTCTACGGAGATATAAATAGTATTTGATTGTGTTTTCCCAATTGAACCGCCCCATTGGACACGACACATGTAACCGGGCATGACACGAACTATGCGACTGACTGGAGCGAACTGCACTCCGAGTTATTCACGGTTATCATCGCAGATATTTAGAGATATGTTCGTGAAAAAGATGAGAACATAAATACATTCTACAGAGCTACAACTATTATTACACTACACAGCTTCTAGATTAGAATCGTAGACAGACTGTCTCAGAGTTAGCTAGAGAAAAAGAGACTGATGTATGGGTGAGAAAAAGACAAAGTTGTGTTCACACAAGAAGGAAGATAAAGTGAGATTCACCAATGTTAGACACGCGTGTATAAAACCGGGAGAAAGCCATAGATTTTTTCTACTTACTTGGGTCTTGTGAAGGAAAAGTGGTGTAGTTTCTCCCGAGGATAGAAGAAATTGAAGTTTGTATTTGATTGGAGTTAGTTTTGTACAGCTCGGGCTCAGCTACTTAGACATACTATATTTTATGATATATTATTTTCATACCAACCCGGAGAATCTATTGCTTCTTCTTCGGAGGTGGTATGATATAGTATGGTGGTGGCACAACGGTACTCGTGTAAGTCATTAGAGTACAAAAAGTGTAGTATTAGGTTTGTGCTACTATAAATACAATGGTATTGTACACTGTACATTACGAAATATTCTTCCATCAGAATCCCGAATAGAGAAGGACTGTATCAGAGTCATAGTGCATGGACGGTTCGTTTATTCTGATTTTGATAAAATTGAGCAGGAGATTTTTCATTTCTTTCCGTTTACGTTGTTTATTGGAAATAATAGTGGGCTGAAAGAGAGTTATGGCATTGAAAGTATTCTGTATTTGTATTCTATTGTATGTCTATTTTTCAGAGCACGCCAGCTTGAATCAAAAGCCAGTCAACTGAGAGAGAGAAGAAATCTTGCAATCTACTTCATACCTGTGCAATTATTTAATACACCCGTGCTGTAAAGTAAAAGAGTAAGCTAAAGCACACTTATTACACTTACCTCGATATAATACTATTAATACATACCAGTACGTAGACAAAATACATTATTATTACGGTGAACAACACAATACTAGAGCACTATGGATAAAACTATGTCGAAATACAAAAAATGCATTAGTATATAAGAGATAGGGAGCAGCCAAGCACACTCACGTGAAACTGTAAAAGAATAACAAGTATGAAATGAAATTCACACTTTACCTTATTATAACGCGTCTGTTGTATAAAACGCATAGTTCTTCTGACATGTCGACTCCAGCAAACAAATCCATATACAAACAATAACCATTCCACGCGATGCGAGAGAGTTTAGCTTTAGCTCTCTCTCTCTCTGTCTCTATTATTGTTGTCTATTAAAGTTGCTTATCATCCAGAACACACTCACATACAAAACACTAGCCAATACTGAGGAAGGATTACTTATTCATATTCTGTCTCTGTTGGAAAGGAGGGGCTTAGTCTTATAGTATGTGCTGTGGAAGCTGATTTGATTTATAGCTCAAGAAAACGATCATCATCATACAAAGTCAGAATTGTTTCTGGGTGAGTGAGTACATATTATAGTTATCAACTTTTTTACGTCTGCAAGCAAACAAAGTCAATACACACAGTAAGTAATTCAATCAGAACTAACACTACAACAATACTTCTACTATACAAATGTGAAGTCAAGAAACATCAAAAGAAATATTATAACAAATCACTCCAGAACATTTATTCTGAATGAAATGAAAGAATCGACGATGGACACGAAACTGAAATTATTAATCTCGTTAATGACAAAATTACTGTTAGGTACTATTAAAAATATCTGTTGTAGTATACATAGTATATATTGTATAAGTAAGTCCTCGTCGTGTATTTGAGTATTTTAGTAAAGTATGTAGGTATGTTAATTGCCAATGTAGGGATGCGATGTAATTTAAGTATGTTTGTATGTGAAACAAAACAAAGTCCCTACGAATTGCCAATTAACGTAAAACTCATCGTGTGCTACCAATTAAAAATTAATCGTTACTTTAAACGTTGTAAGAGAAAGCGCAAAAAGGAGTTTCTTTGTCAGTTATGTATCAAACCAAAATCAAAAACATGATAACACAGTATTAGTAAATAAGGAGCAAATCGTCTGCAAATCACACACTTAAAAAACAAACACATTGCATATACATACTGTAGGTATTGTAAGTGAGTACTTATTGTTAGAGTACCATTATGCTCCTTATTCCTACGTATAAAATGTTATCCAACTACTAAATAAGTGAAAGTATAAAATTATGACCTGATATTTACGTGTCTATAAAAAGCATCTACAATATTGTCATCTAGTCTAGTTTTACTAGTCTATTCCAATTTATGAGTTTGAGCTACGTGTAAGAAGAAAACTGTGCAATGACTACAGTACAGAGTACACATTAAGTGAGAGACGAACGTACCTTAACCATTTAGTATTTTTGGAAAAGTTGTAATTTTTACCGCGGATGAGAAAGCTATTGTGTACGCATAAATGATAATGTTATTGTAAATTACTACATAGTTCTACTAAAGATACTGGATACTACTATAGATGTACTACTAAAGAACGTGTATATATGTAATTTATTTACGATATTATAGTTTCACCATTAATCAGCTAATACTAATTATTTGTCTACCCAGAATAGCTGTAGGTACTTGAAATACCCTTACATAGCCACATAGATAACCGTAAAGTAAACCTATATAAATACATAATACAATATCGAAAGCGTTACATACTAAAATTGTAAATAATTATATCACAAAACTTATTATACCATTAAAACCTTTCCCTGTTGTATAATATTATGATGAGAATACTTACGTATCAAAAACTACCTCCTGCTTATAAAAAACAATCACTTTGACCAAAAGGAAAAATAATTCTGAAAATGGACTGGACATTGTGTAGTCTAGTGTCTAGTAGCCGAGCTGTTTTTCAGGTAAGCCTAAGCCCTTATTACATTTAGAGTGCGTGTCTCTCCTAATCTCCCTATAAAACTCCATGCGATCCGAATAACACTCTCCTCGTCACAACCTACCACCCAATTTAGAAGGATCCCCGTACAAAAATGTGTACACTCCGTTGTGATTTATTTGACATTTCAAAACCCTTGTATTTTCAACAATAAAATAAATGAGATAATAAATGCGCTATTTACATAAAACACTATCCATAGGTCACCATCGGATTCTCTGCGCACATTTTGCACATCATGAAAATTTAAATACCCTGTTGTTTTCTTGTTAGTACGTACGCTACATGACAGATAAATAGACAATGCCGAATTAATCTAATCCGATTCTCCCCAGGAAAGTGTTCATTGTTTATTTGTGGTAGTAGTAGTGGCTGGGTTGATCGTGAAACAGATAACATAACAAATGTACAGAATATTACCTAGAACATTACATACCAACTAAAAGTAACTAAAGTAGAGAGAAAACGAATCCACGTTTTCTGTGTGGCTAGGCTAGTGCTTAATATCATGTAGTAGAGTAACAACAAAGTATCACAAATATATGAAATGTGTAAATAAACTTGCAGAGTACTATAGAACTCTTGACTTGACTTCAACTGTGACGCTTTCTACTGCTATACACTCACACATTGCAACAACTACAAGGAGTTTCACCAATGTGCTTTGCCTTGTAAATAACTAAACTCTTCCCACTTTTCAGATTCTCATCTATGTCAAGTAAACTCAGGCAACATAACAAATTGATAATTTATGTGTATTCATTTCTACATACGACAGCACCATATCACAAACGTATCATACATGCACACAAGTTAAGTGGGGTTAATTTTTAAGTAGACTACGAGGGCTATGCTTATTACTTATCATAGTATTACTGAGTACGCTTAAACTTATGATATTTAACATGTTTCATTTCCAACTAACTTATAGTAGAAGTTTAGCAACAGAGTAATCTAGGCTTACCAACCCAAACGCAACATCAACCGGATGACATTACCAACCTCCTGTACTAACATTAAGTACGTAACATTAACCCGCTTAGTGTATATCAAATGAGCTACATTTGTAACATTATTAGCATTACTCACCCACTTAAGCTATATTAGGTAAACTAGGCCATTAATATTATTATAAATTATAATGAAATTAAAAATACGCCACAACCACTCGTATGTTATGCATTGATTAAATATCATTCCTAATATATTTGAGTGTTCTTCTCTAACTATGTATTACTTTGTAAAAGTAATTATTGGATTGGAGTGATTATATTTTATAAGGTAACAATTATTTGTACTACGACATGTAAAGTACTGCAGCAATGACAACTGAGCAACCAACAATACTAAATGTAAGTACACCTAGTTGGTTTAAGCGGGCGAGTAATAATCTAATAATGTAGTGAAGTAAGGGCCCTGATTTACACTGTGAGTCGGTTGGTGTTGTATACAGTAGTTTCTTTATGGAGATTGGTAATGGTGCCAGGTTGGTGTTGTATCTGGTGTAAATGTTAAGTATAAAGTTGTTCCAACATTCAAGTCATATATTATACCTCGTCCATCGCATTGTACGTTGAGGTTGACTTACGTCCGATCGCAATCTCACAGAGTTTGTGCTGTTATAATGTAACATGTGCACTGTAGGATATTCAATAATTGTTTCATGAATTATGGACGCCAACCACGGACTGAAGAGAAAATGAAGCGAGGCGACCAATGAGGTTAACTCTATGGGGAAATGGAATAAGCTTTTGAATTTTAAAGGAGTTTAGATACATGACATGACATTACACATTTACACTTGTGTGTGTAAATGTAAAGTAACATGGAGTTGTGGACTCACAATACATTACTATAGGAGAAACTTGAGATTTGGATTTTACATGATTTTGAGAGGAAGTTAGGTTGGGACGGAGGGGAGGGAAGTTAACGGGAAGGGTTGACAACGTAGGTGTTGCCGTACAAGAAGACAGGATTCTAAAGATAGAAAATGAGAAAGGGAAGAGGAAAGTCACCTCGACAATACTCGTGAATCACCATCATGAATGAATACTGCATCGCTCAAGTACTACTACACCTACAGCTATTCAAGTTCTGTAAATTCTACATTCTGTGACTCTTTCTTATACATTATTCTACTTACTCTTATTTGCACTCGCCTCCAGCCCAACTAGCCGAGTGAATGCATTACACACTATATCTTAGTCACTTTTCTTATTATGTAGTCTTTTCCAAGTAGTTTGGTTCTTGTGTTGACTCTTGGTATTAGTGTACGGCTATTACTTGCACTACCACCAGTCTTAGTCTTATCTATCTTTCTTTGACTTTGAGGTAGCTCCACTTTGACTTCCATCAACTTCCAATTCGAATTCACCTCCTGCATCCAGTCGACTCTTGTCCACAGGATATAACCTAAATATAATAACGAGAGCAACCACTGAAGAGAGGAGAGCCTTGAATTTTTAATTTGACTTGTTTCCTAAAGTGGTGCCATGAGGCATTCAAACACAGAAGACCAAAGAATAGGAGAAAGGTAAAAGTTGTCTTGGCTCTTTCTATTCTTGGCTGAATTGGTTTGCTTGGTCTGCTGTTCTGTGGAGCCTCTTCTTACACAATGGAAATTGTTAGATACATACATTCAACATTCCCTAAATGTATGTACAAGTGGAGCTTGTAACAAAAGGATGAGATGTAGGAAGAATAAGAGAAAGCACAGCGAAACTTTCTGCTCCACAAACCATAAATTAAAATAGAATGAAAATGGGTTTATAGAACAGACATCACGTCAGTCTCCTCATCTTCATACATAACATACCTCCAGACTTAAAAACATGACCAGTTAAACCACAATATCCTTCCCTGTACACACTGTAGTCTTCCCTCTCCTATTTATCTCTATGATCTTCTGTGTTTGTCTTTCGAAACTACAAGTGCTCAATAACGTGGGCGATAAAAGGGTCTAGGTCTAGCAATATGTGGAAAATGAAAGAAAACCGTCCTTACCATCTTTGGTACAGATATATAATGAATACGATATCATCCCGAAAGCATGCCATCCTGTGAGCCGTCGGCATTGTGATAATGAATGCAAAGAGATCGTCAATAAATGTATTGAATGCCTGCAATCAAAAGAACAACATTAGTGTTTTTTATGAAGCAATTTTAGGTAAATTAAATTAGTTACAGTTCATAGGTAGACTCATGCCCGTATTCAGGGGGTGGGCAAACGGGCAATTGCCTCCCCCGAAATCCCCAAAAAAGAGGTTATTTTGCCCTGAAGAAATATATTTTGCCCTCCCCGAAATCGATTTCTGGAGACGGTAGACTTGGGTAGACTAGCTATATATTATGAAATGCATTATTTCAAAACAGGGCAAAAAGGTAGCGTCAACCGTTCGTATGTGAAAACTGGTTTCAAACATTTGTCTTTGTTTACAAAACTGTTTTCAACACACTTGGGGACATTTGGCTGACTTGTCCCATTTCTTTCCAAAACGTTTGTCAAAACTAACAGACTCATTTAGGTATATATAATAAAATAAAGCAGCTTTTACTACACAATTTTTCAAAGTTATCACATTCACCCCATTTTTAAACTAGACCTTTGTGCATTGCATACTCAAACATAACCTACCTATATAATATTTTTTATGTGGTAGGATATAGAAATTTGAGCGACTTTTGTCGGTCCGTACTTGAGACGAAAAGACAGACAAATAATCATCTCTACAAAATATCTGCCGCTAATTCTTAATGAAATCATAAATATAAAATTATTTAAGTGTCAACACTAGGTTATCTAGTATTAAGCTGATGACGGTAAAATGCAGAGAACAAAGCAAAACATATTTACAAATAAAATGCAGTTTTATTTGACTTTCGGTAGCTCAGCTAAGCTATGCTTCCCCTACTCCAACATGTTACGATTAATATTATATCTTTAGAAAATCCTACGGCTTAAGTTAAGCCTTTAACCGTTTGAATTTCAAATGCACTATAAAGCTGAACCTCCGGTATGTGTCAACTCCCGTTTACTCCAGGCCTTGCGAGCGAGTACACATTATTTGAGTCGTGAGGGTCTTGAGTTTTGCAATGCACTTGCCATTCCGTGTTGGTCTACTTTCGTTTTCTCAATCTCGCAAAGTTGGTCATAAAGGCCCTAACATGTAAGATCGACCTTCTTAACAGGGTCATAAAGCTTAGACCTAAAAATGTATAAGGTAGGCAGACATTTCGACATTTGTATGTATCCTTATCCCTGCCATTTGCACATAATATTTTATTATGCAACACTATGAGACAACTACCTAAGATAGTAGGTAAGAAGAGCGCACGAACATCGTTTATTTATCATCACACGAAAGTTATTTCAACTAATCCTTAGTAATTCCCGATTTCATTGGTGCTATTACTTGCAAATCCAGTATTCAATTCAAGTATAATATTATGCTCCTAGATACTTGCGAAAACAATGACACGATTTGCAGAACAACTATACTGTTTACAAAGCCGTCAGCGTCACAAAAGCATTAAATTTTTATATTCTTACGCTTTACAAACTAGACCGAATTATTAATATCGTTACTGTTACTGTAACAAACATAAAACAGAGTACACGAGTACAGCAGCATATCATTTCAAAGTAACATTTTACAGCATCGTGGATAAAAAAGTTACGGTTTTCATGTTTTATTTTAACAAACTAACGTCAAGTTAACCCATGGACCTCACGAGTCATACCTTACGGCAGAAGTTAACTGACAACTTGAATGCAGTAATAAATGAAAAGAAAGCAGGAGCTGTATTTTATATTTTTTAGTATGCATAGTTTGCATAGAGTCTTTTTTGTTGTCACTTTTGGGTCCTCTGACGTCATAACGGTGGACCCTAGTTTCATCGCATAGCTACTAAATTGCTCGAGTTATGGTGCTAACACAGACAGAAATATAGGCTGTGTAAGACGTCGTGAGGTCTAAAACTAATTCGAATCCCCTGCTAGAATGGCCGCGTTCATAAAATAGATTATCCTCTTGAGTTTCGGATAATAAAACACATTTACGTATAACTTAAAGTTTGCACAGGTAAAACGTAAGCGTAGAAGAACGTGTTCATTACCTTGTACATAAAAGCACGCCATGGGAGATGAGCAACAGATTTGAGACGATAGTTTACAAATAACTGTGGCAGCATGAACAAGAATCCGAATGCATAGACCCCATTAACCATACTCTGAATGGTCCACGAGTACCAACTGTAAGTAAGACAACCAATAAAACTCATGGTATCATATTACATTGTTTGTTTGACTTCTCCAGCAGAAATCGTACAAGTCTTATCGGACAGCTATGTCGTAAGGAATAACCTTCGGTGTGGAGTATACAGCAGGGAATAAACTGCTCCAGCCAGGATTAGAGGATACAAGATGTACGACAAATATTTCATACTCTCCACATCGTGATCGGCCGTTTTCTTTTCTGAAGCGCTAAGCTGACCAAACCGAAGTCGGGGCATGCTTCCTTCCCAGGCAAAACTCATCTTATACGCTTTGGTTACCTTCCACATCTAAAGGAAAGGGATAGAAAAGACTCTAAATATTAGTACAAAATATAAATAGGTTGACATTTAAGAAAATCTTCAATATTATACAACAAAAAATACAATACAAACAAGCAATGATTTGACCCTGATGAAAACGTGACGGTGGTATATAATATATAAAGTTAAATATGTAATAACAAAAAAATACATATCAAGGATTAAGCTCATTACTTCAATCACAGCGCCAAGTCCACCTGGTATAATAATCAGCAAACTAGATTTTTCCTCCAGAAGGTACAGAAATACTACGATCTGGCTAAAGCAACGCCATAAAATTGTCTTTGACGACAACCCTACGGTGGTTTTCCGGTTTTGCCAGTATATAATATCGTTTTTAAATGCCAGGAAATCGAAGAGAAGCTACAAAATTTAACAGATTTTTTAGATTAATTATTCTTTAATCTTCAGTACAACTGTAAGTGCTAAAGTAAAAGTATTTTCTTGGCTTCCTTACATGAACTGTAGCAACGAACATTGTCAGTGCTAAAAGGTATACATTTGTTTCAGTAAAAATTCCTTTGACTTCGTCCATATCTTTTATTGAAAACCCTATTCCCTGCATCATTTCCATCGCTTGTTCGAACTGATATCCCATTCTATGGAATTAGAACAAAAATACAGTGAAAATCCAAGACATTGCGAAAACGTAGATCATGATATTGTGATTTTTAATGTTAAAAATTGTTTAGCGGCTTAACGTATTAAATATTTTACCTTATATGTCCAATTGACATTGGGCTAAACTCAAACTCCATGGTGTAACTTTCATCTGAAGCATTGACAGGATAGAAATCTTTTATCCTGCTATTAAATTTATCGAACCTTATCGGTGGTAAATATGTATCCGAAGAAGTAAATCTAAAAATCCAAAATTAATATAATCCCAATTACTAATAAAGCAAAAATCGCCAGTTTCATAAAACGTCTCAGTACAGTGAACTGCAGTATTAGGCCTTAAAAGTAAATGTCTACCTCAGCAAGGGAGCAAAATCCTGTGGTAAATCTCGTGTAGGTAAAACCAAGAGATCAGTAAGCATTGCCAGTCTTAGCCTCTTTGCAATGTGAGCAATAGGGATTGATTTCCCTGATCCTTTTTCCTTTTTTTTATCCACCTAGAAATTAAATAATATCATTCATTAACACTAAGCACTTCACTAAAAAAGTTTATATTAATTTATATAAAGTTTCAAATTACCTTAACATCATTATCGCTTTTCAATAAATTGAACGTTTCTGCTTCCGGTACCAAATACTGAGTCAGTTTGAACATAGCATTCATTGCATAGGGTGATCTCACCGATTGGCCCCAACTTTCCTTAGGAGATTTGGCTTGTGGTGTTACAAATGCAAAGATAAACAAAGTTCCGTTTCGTCTTGTACTTCTCGGTAAGGGAATGGTAATGTTTCTACAAACAAAATGACCAAATTCACATTAAAACATAACTTACGGATACTTTGTAAAAAACATTTTTTGTAGTGATTACTTACTTGGAAATGAAATCTTTGTCGTACTCAAATGGTACCCATTTGTCGACGACAGTTAAATCCTCCAACTTACTAACAGATGCTTTCGTTGAGCTGCAAAGGATCAACTGGAGTTTGGGTTTTGTGGTCAGGAATGACCTTAAGCAGTGTTTTTCCGAACAAGTCGGAGGAATGAAAATTTGCACCAAACTGTAGATCGAATGCATCATATATGCTAGGAATATAGCACTTAATAATAAACTAAAGGAGAACTGCATGATAAAAGCCGATTTTTAAACTTTCCGTCTAACTATATAGGTAATTTATTTTTATACAAACAAATTGACGGGTACTTACTAGAGGTACCAACTAAATCTCATAAATTCAGACATCAAACCCAAACTAAAATTACGAACACGGCAAAGTGCCTAAGTTATTCCAAGCCGCAGGTACTGAAATAAGCTAACATTGAACTGTTAATCAAAGTCTATTTTTTACAAAAAATACTGCTCCAAATTACATTCTGTCCCCCTTTTAAATCCACATTGGTATACAAAACTAAACTCCGTCAATTGAAGAACTAAAGTGAAGTCTGGAATGTCAATGTTTGGAACATTTATTAGAACGACCGTACTTTCCTTCCGTAAGACATAAGGTCTTGTACAAGAACCTGTAGAAGGTAGAACTTTTTTAAATGCGAAATTTAGCTTCTCCAGATCAATACTTAGGTAATCAATAAAT
Source organism: Pogonognathellus longicornis (assembly GCA_034694085.1). Taxonomy (NCBI): domain Eukaryota; kingdom Metazoa; phylum Arthropoda; class Collembola; order Entomobryomorpha; family Tomoceridae; genus Pogonognathellus; species Pogonognathellus longicornis. The sequence continues at coordinate 19 of JAQFYB010001318.1, read as the reverse complement.
AGCTTCCATCACACCTTCA